>JAOXYL010000071.1:11108942-11125322 GCA_028564955.1 Terapon puta
GAGCTGTTTGGTACTGAGGCGCTCTGACAATCCATCTATCTGTGTCTCTCCGTTTGGCCGCAGCATTGTGCTGACCTGATGCTTCTCTCTGCCGCATAGAGGCTCGGCCGAGATGAACAGTAATTCTCCTCCAGTTCAGTGGACCCGCACTTAAATTAAACAGCTAATGTTTAAAAGAACTCAGTGGAGTTTCTGCCCTGCAGGGATCCTGAGAAAGTCACAGACCCAACTTAACTTCTGTCAGGGCTATTGCTTTTTCTGTTTCTTTTTTTTTTCTTGAATTGATTTTTGTACCAGAGAGACACGGCTACTGCCCTTTCCCCCATATGACATGTACTCCATTTTGAGTTGTGTGTGTGTGTGAGGTTGAGAGGTGTGTGTGTTTCATTTGCACAAAAAGTTTTTTTTTCCCCCCACAAGTGTTCTAACACCAAGTTGTGCGTCAACAGATGCCACTAAAAACCTCTCTGCATCAAAGCCTCATTCCTTACTTTCGCGCAGTGTGCTCCTGAGGCCCTCTGCCAAAGTGTGACGCGTGTTCGCATTCTTGGCGAGCGCCAGACGAGGAGATCAATACCGCCCATGTCTGTACGGTCAATATGAAGCTACTGTCAGCAGCCGCTTAGCTTAGCACAAAGACTGGACGGCCAGCCTGGCTGTGTCCAAATGCAGCACAGTCCACTTGACAGCACCTCTAATAGTATGTCCACATCAAGCTGCATTCACGTCAGTTTTATCAGGCTATGTTGAAACTATTAAATAACAATACACTTGCAACCTCAACCTCATAACAGACACCTTTGGACATAGTCAGACTTTCTTCTAAGCCAAGGTAACCAGTAGCTGGTGCTCATGAAAAAAAAAAAATTAAAGTTCCAAAAAAGAAATTTTCAACTATTTCTTTTAATGAGAGCTTTTCTCTTCTCTCAAGGCACAACTAATTAATCTGTCATTTTAGCCCTGACTTTAAGAGTTTTTTTTTCCTTTTTTTTCCCGAACCTTAACCCTAAATCACCCTCCACCCACCCCACCCCGCACTTTTTTTTGTAAGGCTAGCACATTGCTGCAGTGAGACGATGTGAGAGTGCAGGCCTAAGACCGGCGGATCACCGCCTGAGCACCATGAGCTGCTATGCTGTCTCTTTGGAAAGTGGTCGCGTGTGCACAGAATGAAATTAGCCAGAAAAACGGCTGCGTATCCAGCGGAGCAGAGTCAGGCCATATGAGCCATACTGCTGCACTACTGTGTTTTGGTGCGAGCGTCCATGTGTACGTAACTTAATTTGGCTATATGGCAGACAGAGAGTATAGTATAGGTGCTTTTGTGCAGGAATGTATGCATAATGATTCTCTCTCTTTCTTCCTCTCTCTCTCGCTCTCTCTCTTTCGCTCGAGCTGCTCAGCGGAGATCAGCGAAGTGTCACAGGGGAAATAAACAGCAGCAGCTCAGCAGGATGGGCCTAATTAAACCCAGCGCCTTAGCACTGCAGCTTGGACCAGTCTAGACCTGACTGGCCCCGCCAAAGACCCGCCGTTGCCATGATCACCGGCTGCCACCGCGAGTGAATGCCAGGGAGGTGGAGGAGGTTGAGGTGGAGGAGGAGGAGGAGGAGGAGGAGGAGGAGGAGGAACTGGACCGCAGCTCCTACAGTAGCTCATCCCCGCTCTGTGCAGCAGCTACACAGCAGAGGGCTGGGCAGCGCTCATTCAGCACAGGCATGAGGTAGTCCTGAGGAAATAGAGCAAAAACTGTGCTTTAAAAAAAAAATTAAGGTAGAATAATTACAGATTTTGTGGCTGAGGTCGTTTTAATGTAGTTTTCTCTCGAAGTTGGGCCAAAATAATAGAACCGTGGGTATCTTTTTATTCAGTATAGCTTCTTTTTTTTTTCAAGAGTTGAGTTGTTTTACTTAAATCCTTAAATTATTCAGCACTTTGCACAAAGTTGTGGACAGACGTGTATAAAGTCTTTTGAGTTTGAATGCATCACTCAGTTTAAATGCAGCTTCAGTGAAGAGTGATAACAAAGCGGTTCAGAATATATGTGCGATATTATGAGACAGTGTGAAATAAATAGTGGTAAATTATTATTACTGATGAATTTATGTGTAAGCAGCAGATGGCTGAGGTGAAGCTACTTTTTAACTGCTTTATATGCCGTTGGCAGTGTATTCTTTAACGGTATAACATTTTGTTTAATAAGCCGACAGACAGATGGGGGACAAATGAGGAGAAGCATCACTAGGAGAGTGGAGAAACAAAGGCCTCAGTGCACCGGAGCTCACCGAACGCTTTGGTGGATCTGGAGATGGCGTGAACAAAATGCTGAGGCCTGTACAGCCACCAGAGATGAAGATTTTAGACCAACATCTGAGACGATGCTCTGCACCCCTATCACCAAAAGACCAAATGATACAATACAAACTTTCATCTTCAGATCTATTTAGTGATGCCTCGGATGCTCTACGCAATTTTGTTTTGTCTGACTTTTTGCTTGTTTTGTTCCCCCATGCAAAGGAGATTTTGCTAAGAATGAGTTTACCTGATTGAATAATAAAATCCTGCTCACCCCTCCTGTAGATTTCTAATAGATGCTGTTCTGGGGGGTTCACGGTGGCCTGACTTACTCTATTTTCTCACCCATCTGTGGGTTTTGTGTGTAAAATACCGATCTGCAGAGTAACTTGTAACTCGATCTGTTAAATTAATGCTGGGTAAAAAGCAAAAGATTTCCTCCAGAGATGCAATGTATCAATGAGCATGAAATGGAAATGTTCCCGTGAAGCTCCTCAAAACGCACGGTACCCGAGTAAATGCACTTCCATACTTCCCACCACTGCGTAATACCTTAGAAGCAAGGGAATTCTTTTTTCTGTATCCTCTACTTTAACAAGTAAAAAGCCATTATATCTGACAAAAATGTTACATGGTGTAAGTCCCACTTGCGGCGCAGTGCAGAGTGTGTAATACGTCATGAAACTGGAAGAGATGTTTCACGGTCTCCTTTCCCCCACCGGTCGATGAGCAGAGAAATGTTCGGCAAAAATGAAATATCAAAGGCGCCCTCATGTGATTTACAATAGCAGCCTGCAGTGAGAGTACATCTGTACATTGCACTGTTTCTCTGTGTGTCGTTCTGTGAACTTTTGCACGTCGCACATTCTCGCATCTCCTTCGGTTTAAAAGCAGCCGTATTACGCACGTTTTATATCACATCTTCTCCTCGCCTTTATTGCCGCAACCTGCGAGTGTTTGTGTGAAGGTGTGAATTGAGATGGCTGAGAGCAAGCCGAGTCTCATCCTGGTGCTAATGCAGTGTTTCTGCAGCAGAACTCGAGGCACTGACTCAGGTTTCAGCTCCTCCCTGCCTCCTATAAACCTTCCTCCTGTAACGCGTTGTACATAATGGAAGATGACAGCGGAGATGTTGGCGAGACAGAATAACAGGCGGCGTAGCGTTTTTGAATCAGAGCGAAAGCCGCAACACGCCCTGGCATGTGCCTCAGTCATTTGATCTACTCAGCGCCGCATTTCGCCCGTCCTAACCCTGTATATTTCATTTGACCTTTTGACTCTCATGGTGTCACTTAAAATAAGCAGCCCCATCTCTAGTGCTATTCTTAAACCACTTATACTGCCGGAGAGAGAGAGAGAAAGAGAGAGGGGGAGAGGGAGGAAGCCTGTTCCCAGTGTGATGTTTATCTGACATTTTCCACTGGCCCGTGACTCAGTGGGCTGTGATTGCTAGCAGAACACATCGGGCTAGCAGGGGCTCTCCCAGCGTTGGCTACAGGGCACCACTTACTGGATGCTGCATTCCTGCATCCTCCCTCACACAAGAGCCAGTAATGACTAAATATTCCATCAGGATTAGGGGGTGGGGGGAGACCGTTTAGACCCATTTTGCGCTGCTTGTTCCCTTCATCTGCATTGTGTATTTGTTTTTAATGCATCCGTGTGCACCTGTGCTTTTCTGCGGCCTCTAAATTCGGGGCCAAAATGATTTCTTTATCCAAAATGAATAATTCAGAGCTTCAAACAAATTTTTTTTTTCCCAAAAAAGAAAAACCTTCATTGAGACAGTGATTAAGACTTGAAGCAGATTATAAAAATGGGTAAATAACGAGGTGGCCATGAAACGCGTTGCACGTGGTGCGGCTGTCTCCTGCAGACTCACCTACCCTTGTGTGGAGAGATACTGACAAGTGCGAGCTTTCTGCTGCGGGAACTTAGAAGTTATAGAACGATGATAATTATTCCAAGTTTAGCTTTCATTCCAACTCTTCTGATCCTCTCACAGCTCGCCTGTTTAATGACGGGCAGTGAGAGGCTGTACAGCTCCCCTGGGATGACTCTTAATCAAACAAAATGTATAAAAATCTATTTTACCTTTTGACAATTATTATTATTATTTTTCAGCCACTGGCTTGTGCTTTAAAGCTACATAATACGCTGTGTAATGAACACATCTCTGAAAATGGGTTTTGGAGAATGATATGTGCTTTATGCTCGAAGAAACGTTCACCACTCCACTTCCTCTTCCTCTGATGTGCTGTAATGCGTGAGATAAAAGCCTCAGCGATGTTGTATCCCTAAAATGAAGATGTGCAGACTGCGAGTACAAGTATAGCACCGAAGCAACCTTGAAGAAACTTGCCTAAGTGGCAGCTATGTGGCGGCGCGATAGCCAGGTGTCCTGAAACAGCAGGCGGGATGGCACTCCTCCATATTCATATTTCACATTCATTCATGTTTCACAGTGGAAGAGGGATTAGCATACATATCATGTCACGTCCACCTGCCAACGTATTTCAAGTTTTATACCGCAACGGTTACTTTAACGGCTCTTTCACCAAACCTCAGAAAAAGTGAAATTTAATGGTTCCAGATGTTGCAGACAAATGAATTCAGTAATTGTATATGCTGCCGCAGAGCATCTTGATGGCCATATTAAGATTATTTCAGAGCAGGCAGCACAGCAAAGGTAAAATAAACATCCCGGGAAGGATCCTGATTCAGAACAGCTTTTAAGCCATTAGAGCCATCTCCTTTGTGAAACCACGAGGCCTCTTACATAATCAGAGCCACATGTGGACCGGGGGCAGCGTCTGGTCACCAAAAATCAGCTGTGTTAACAACCCGGCGCATTAGCCTCGACACCGTCTCCATCACTTTGTTTGTCTGCTTTCAGAAGAGTGTTCACAGATAATTTCTCACACCAATGAAGGGGAGACAGCCCCCTCCGCCCCTTAAATTCATTCCTGTGGCTCGCTCTCTGTGGTCACAAATTACCTGACCGCATCCGCACAGCGCTGCCTGCATGCTCTCTGCGTCTGGGACTGTACACCGTGGAGTGCATCGGCGATATGCGGAAAATGTAAATAAAAAACTTTATGGCTATCTCTTTGCGGCATGGACGACAGCCAAAAGAGCAGGTAGGGATGCAGCTTAGTCTTCAAAGCCATAATCGCATGTAACAGTAGGGTGTAAATTTCCAGGCTGTGTCATTTGAGAACGTGATGAAACAGTTGGACACATGGGCCAACACAATGAAAGCTAAAAATGGAATATAGAAACCTCCTGAACAATCTATAATTAAGGAAAAATGTATTCGTCCCAATATGGAGCCATTTATAAGAGCATCTTTTCAAATTCCTGTATAAAATCACTGCATATTTCCTGATTTTCACTTTGGGTGTCAGTCTAGTTCGAACAACGTTTTACATGATTGAATTGAGAGTTAATAAAAGAATATATTATTTAAAAAATGTCAGAAATAACTTTATTTGTATTTTGAATTCATCCATTGTATTTTTAAGTCTAGTTAGTGAAAGTTGATTCATACAACTGCAAATTTCTGTGACATCAAAGACAGATCCAAAAGACCTCACATTATTTACCATAAATAGACCCACTAATAAGGCCGCTAATTATGTTTCTATAGCAGTATTTAATATAGCACCTGTCACTTTGGTTAGATGTCACTTCTAGCACAAACATGTTGCTAACGACTGCACACCTTGTCGTCAAACATGATGACATCTTTGTTCCCATTATCATCGAGTTATCTCGATGTGAGGAAAAGTCCCATTTTATATATAATATCACTTAAAATCAACAGTTTTCTGTCTGTGGAGGACACTTTGAAAATACAGACAGTATATTTCTTTAAACCAGAGAAAGAAAGAAAAAAAAAAGTAAAATGTGCGAGCTGGAATTGCATCGTGAGAGACAGAGATGTTCGCCAAAGCTCGAACTTTGCCTGCGTTTGATTGTTTGTTTCTCCATTAGAGCAGAAATCTGCTCAAGCAACATTATTGCACAGGGCTTATTACCTTCTGCACTTATTTCGGCTGCCACTTGCTTCTCCGGCCTGAGAGCTTGTTCCTGAATGGACACTTTCACTTGACTTTTACTGTTTAACTGCTTTCTTTGGTCATTTTCCCCCTTTAGCCCGAGCAGTAAATCAGCACACTTTCAGGCTGTGAAAACGAATGAAACCCTGCTGAGCGAGGAAATATTTGCAGTTCTGTTTTTAAATCCACATTTCTGATCTCAGACCTTACTTCACCATGAGGTTGGGAACTACGTAATCTTTTTTCGGGATCACATGGCATGCCAGAACCCTTCTTTCTCCTGACTGAGTGTCCATCATCTTTGCAACAGGCTGCACCGGTCACTTCGCTTGCTTTCCATCATCGAGCTGTGAAATAAGAGGAAGAGCTTAAACTGTCAAGCTTCATGACAGCAGCTCTCAGTCTATGCTTTTAATTAATTAAGCTAATAATTTATAGCTAGCAAAAAGAGAGCGTGACCACATAAACCAGGGGGAAATCATTCATGCATTTAATTTTTAATTACGGATTTGTGAGAAAATGTAATAGGTACCTATTTCTCAAAAAGGATGTTGAACTGAGGAGATTAAATTTGAGAGATTCCCAGTCTCTTAATATTTATATGTCATTTATACACACATGTTATATTTATATCCTGTGTATCTGGGATGTTAGTGTGGGACTGAAGCTTGCAATTACACCTCAAAAAGCTCTTCGTACTGCATGTAACTCCTTGTTGTCCTTCTATGACATTTCTTATCACGTCTTCGATGTTTAATTTAGGAAGAAGCGGCGCCGGCCTGCTTTCATCTCTGCCTATAGCTGAACCACTCTTCTTTTGTGGTGAGTTTCTAGTTATTCATTCATCCGCCTGCAACAGAGTCACGCAACACAGAGGGGGGAAAAACAAAAGCGCCTAAAATAAAATCATATCTTCATTCAATTTAGAATTTAGTCATTTATTAAATTTTTTGGCTCAGTCAGAGTCAATTTAATGGTGTGATAGTTCATGTTTGCGGTGTGAGTGCATTTGAGGACCTACCTGACAAAATGTGGTAAACGTGTCTGACAGTCATTGAAGGGTACACTAATGATACCAGATATGACCATTGAAGTAACGTAAAGTTGGACGTTGAACTGTCTGCAGATTCCGCGAGACTATAGCCACCTTTCTCCCATGTCGCCTTGTGGTGCTTGCAGTGTTTATTTATTTTCCCTCTCTGTTTTATTGATTTATTTACTTTGGGAGCCGGCATGACAGAAATGATTTGACATGATCAAAAAAGCATGGGGAAGCCTCGCCTCCTGCAGCATTAATCAGAGTGGTGAGGGGAGTTTTTTTTTTTTTTTTTTTCGGATTGCCTTTGTCCCTGGTGCTGGCGTAATCAAAGGGTCAGGGCTGCTGTTTGCAGCCCGAGACATAACGTTTAATGAGGGGGTTGTGTGCCGGCTCCCTCGGCCGCACTAAGGCCGCCTTCACTGTCAGCTACTGGGCACGTAATTGTGCTGATTACGGCATTTCATTTTTGCACTTTTCACAGACCTTTGGTAATAAGACCTCTCCCTGTTAGAAGTTCAAATACCTGGACATTCCTCACATGGAGCACAAGAGCTGGCATTTCAAAATAATTGTTGGTAACAGTTGTCAGCCTCACTGTAAAACAAAACTTCAAATCTGCTGTGGACATACGGACCATTAAGTCAGTCAATTACAACTATTATATAGTTTCCTGGTACTGATACGTGTCTCCCAATGTGGACAATGCAGAGCTAACCAACAGAACAACTATAGTCGTGCCTATAGCCATTACAAATGGATCTTTTACCGAATTCTTCCATTTCCTGTGTTTTACATCAAATAAGACATCTGTGAGTCAGTTAAGGCAGACAGCTTAAATAGTGCTGCCACACTCACACACACTGTCTGCTGCCTGAAATGTGCATCCAAAGCGCCCTTTGCTAAGTTATGGTCTTCATAAGCTTTGAGGTGCTGCCCTGTTCATTAGATGTCTGATGAACAGGGCTGATGTTACAGGTGCCGCTGCAGCCGCCACCGCCAACGCCACCGCTGCTTACACTGCCCTTAATAAGAGAGCTAACCTGCTAAGAGTTCAATCGTGTCACTTCACAGCCGCTTTGTGGAAGAAATAATTGTATATTTTGGCAGAATAGTGGCTGCACCTTGCTCAGCATTGTCTCACGACCCCATTTGCTGGCCGCTTTTCGTATTTGCTCTCAGTCTCAGAGATGCACTCAAGCCTCAAGACAGTTTTCCTCTTTTGGCAAGTTGAGGTCAGCGCGACTGCCAGTGATCGCTGCTTCACACCACCGAGCACACTTCACCAAACTATTTCCTACTTGTGCTAAAATGCACATTGTCCTGGCTCTGTTGCCTTTGCGCGCCCAGTAATGTCAGGAAACCACAAGGCTGGCGCTGACTGTGCTCCTGGCCAACATGTCTGCTGGCTGCTCATATCTGCATATGAGTATCCTGTTAAAAAAAAAAAAAAAGAAAAAGAAAAGAAAGAAAAAGACCCAAGGTACAGAATCTTAGCCAGCATCCTCTCCAACAAACACACAGCGAGCATGTGCACTTTTTATGTTTGAGAATGACCATTGCTCTATTCACTGGGAAGAACAGATTGCCTGTCACTCTCATAACAGGTACATCTCTCGAGGGAGACTCCACAGCTTCCAGTCATCCATGCATTTTTCTATACCAGTTCATTCTATTTAGGGTCCGACTAGGGCTGGATCATGTCGCGCCATGGGACGCAAGTGCTCCAAAAAATATAAAGGTAAAAACATGAGCTCAGAAATGACAAACCAATATCAAGAAATCATGGACATCTGACATGGATACGTTGATGTTCCAACTACGGCAAACACAGAGATTTTTGGCAATCGGATTCCAGGTCACAGACAACAGCATTTATACCTTTTGACATGCTTTGTTTAAAGTTGTGATGTTTTTCCAATGTTTTCTTTTTTTTGCCCGTCAGTATTGGCAAACATTTCTGCAGATCCACTCAGCGATAATAGCTGCTCTTCATTGTGTGTTGACCTTGCCATGTTAGATTAAAATGTAAGACGTGGCAAATTCGCTCAAGCTGTTGTTTGGATTGAATGCAGAGTGGAAAAGGTGGTTCGGGGAGTAACCTTGCACTGCTAAGAAATTGGCAAATTTTGCTTTAAAGCCTTAGAAACAAAAAAACCCAGAACATTCTCACAATAGTATTGTCTCAAACTTACTTTTCCACACTGAAACAATCACTTGCGGCTTTCGCTATGCAAGCTGTGATAGTAATAAAAACATGTTGTGGTTCAATTAGTGAAGCTACCGATTTTGTGTAAAAAGAGTAAAGACATAGTGTTGAAAAGTGATAACTGTGCTTTGCTGGCTTGTGCAGGAATATAAGCAATTAAATACAGAAATTTTCTTTTTATATTTGTCAGTGTTAATAGAAATGTCATGGATTCCCAAAGGCATGGTCAGATAAACAATTATTTTAGATTTATGTGATATGTATTTTTTTTATTTATTCTCTTTTTTTTCCTCTCCTACGTTAAATACACCATATGCTCACAGAGTCCCACTGGGTATGAAGCTGATGGATCTCAATAGAGTTGCATATCATCCTGGACAGGATGGAGGAGGAGATATTAGGCTAATGAGTGTAATTATAATTGCAATGGCCTCACCATTGTACGATGTTAGTAAAGGTTCAGCGTTCTATTCATTTTGACCTCTAGCTCTCTCCTCCCTCATTCCCTCTCTCCATATCACCTCCTTCTGTTGCTGTCCTCTGCAGCCTGTGCGCACACATGCATGTTTGAGTAATGAACTTGTGCATACATATGTGTAGGTGGTTGGTGGGTGGATATGTAATCATTCCCAAGTTGTACCCCTGGTGACCTATCTTACTAATATGGCCATTAAGGAGAGTTATTAAGACTGCATGGCAGCATAATGATTCGAGAGCAATGCAAATGCTGAAAAATGGAACAGAATAGCATCTCAAGTTCATTATTACAGTATAATGAGTAAAAAATATTTCTCATAAACACATAGAAAACTGCAGAATGTTGGATAAAGAAAATAATAGTCGTCAGTGTAATTTGGGTAATTAAGCCCATGCACTTTAAAAGAATATAAATTAGTGCTGAATAAACATTATAGAATGTTTAAAGCTCCATTGGGTGATTTATTATTTTATTTATATTGCACTGAATCAAACGATGACCTGTATTGTGAATGGATACTACTCACCATAAAGACTGAATCCATAAGATCTTCATGGCAATGAGCTCATTTTTCAAACTAAATATGCAGTGTTTCTGCTGGTGATGCTTAACGGACAGAGCAAAACAGACTAAACAAAAACAAATCACAAAAAGAGACAAATCTGATCATCTCTCTCAATGTATACATGGTTGTTGCCATGCAATGCATTTGTCACTCTGCCCTTTAGGCTTGATTCTCCCATCAGCATGACTGCATATATAACCATTCTCTGCTACGATTTTTAAAATAACAGCACTTTATATAGTTTGGCCAACTGCCACTTTGACTAAAGTAACATAATTACCCTGAATGGCATGTGCTCTTCCATGACTGTGGCAACACTAGATTGTGGCACACTAGACTTCATTACCTTCGGCCACCTTCCTTGGCCGAAGGTAATGAAGGAGGCTCAGCAGGTGACACATGAGTTACTGAACTATGCTGTTTTTGAGATAACTAAGCCTGTAACGAGAGGGGACATGATTCAAAATGCGCCTATGTCCAAAACCTGCCCAAAAATGTGTCAATAAAACTGGAGCAACGGTCATTTTCGACAGTATAGTGCAGGGAATAATGACACAAGATGGAAAAGCCACAGTGAGCTCTATGATGAAGAGCTGCAAGCAACCCCGCTTTACTGATTTCAAAATGACCACAGGTGTTGTCAGATCAACCTTGAGGATTAAAATGTTAAAAATCAACAACAGGCTCTGTAACTTTCTGCAGCTTTCAGTCGCACTAGGCTCATTTGCAACCAAAGAAATCCAGTGATAGTTTTTTTTCTCAAGCGCTCATGGACCATACCAGAGCTGTAACGCCAGTGTATATCAGGCTTACATTTGACAGGTAGAGAGAAAAACAAGAGACTCCAATGCGATGCCCATGTTGCTCTGTGTCTGTTGGATGTGTAAGCAGCCAATTTTCCACTAATACTTTAGCCCTGAGCACTTGATAAGCTGATGGTATATCAGGGCTCCGTTGCTGTGAATTTGTTTTGGAGTCTCTCTTCTCTCCAGTGGTAAACACTAACTGCAGGTTTAAGAGACATTCATTAGCGTATGACAGCACATGACAGACTTTCCTGAGGGACATCTTATTTGTACACTTAAATTTCATGTTTAATTCATCATTAGACTGGAGGCATTTTGCTGCAGCACGACCATCAACAGAATACAGTAACTATAAAACAGACTAAATTGGAAGCAGAATTTATTCTGTTTATGTTCCTGGGAGTATATAGAGGGAATAAAAAAAGAAAAAGATGAGGGGAGAAAAAAGGCTTTTATAAAGTGCACAAAAACTTCATGTGTCAGAACACTTATGATTTATGAAGCCTTCACCGTATTGGTCCAGTATAGTTCATGACAGCTGGCAAAGCCATTAATCATGTGATGTGTATCTTGCACTTCCCATGGGGTTGATCTACTGTCATTGATCATTTTCATGTCAACAGCATCGGGCCCGAGACACAGCCCGGAGATATTAAACTTTAAATAAAGATGATGGGGACATTTCCGACCATGGTTTAGTGGGACTGACTGTTAGAACTTGTGGCCGGGCCAACTCTGTGGCTCCAGAGGCCCTCTGAAACTGAGTTACCTTACCTGTGAGTTTATTACATGAGTGGTCACTCAGTCAGTGCAGATAATCCCTTCTTGGATTAACCTGGATGTTCACTGATGTAGTAAATATAAAAGGGCTGCAGTTTGTGCTTTCATCTTAATTAAAGATGGGCGCTCTGATTTCAGGCAGATTAGATGGAGGTGACTCTTTGGAACGCATCATATTTGTCATGACCTTATCCATGGGTAACATAGCTAACACCATGAAAGACAAAACACATCTGTGATGAAAACAAACAAACAAGCTAAAAAAAAAAAAACATACAAAATAGTGACTGTAGTAATTGTTGCCATTTGTTGTGTTTATCTCCTCATATGCGGACAAAAGAAACAATTTCCTGCTTTGCAAACTGCACCACAGAGCCATTTGTCCAGACCAAATAACAACTTATTTTACATACAATACCAATTTGCAGCTTATGCATAAAAAGGACTACCAATTATTACAGCCTTCTTCGGTGTAACCTCACTAAAATGAGCCATGAATAATTTAAGGAAACACAAAAAAAACTTAAAAAGCACTTAATACATGTAAACTGTTGTATTCAGCCCTGTTTTAATTCAGAAGAAAGATCCAGCACAACATTTGTTCCCTTTGACAAAGCTGCACTCTGTGCGAAAAGTGAAGTAACGAGTAACGTAACACATTGCTTTTGCTCCTGAGTAATTAATAATGCCACTGATGAGTAGTGCATAATGCGCGTTGAATTATTGATACCGTTTTTACGTAACTTGCCAAACACTAAACACAATATAAAAAAAGCAAAGCAAATAGCAATAATACGACATCAGAAAAGGCCCACAAACACACATGCTTTTGCGCACTGTGTAGTACACACATAATAGGTGGTCTCTACACAATGCAGGGACTGCTGATAGTCTTTTATAGAGAGTGGGTTGTAACCCATCAGTGACTCAAGTAAATATAGTCTGCACACATCTATTTGAATTTTCCTTGACCCTTGTGCGTCACAAGGCTACAAGTTCTTCACACGTTGCCCTTTCGGTTGAACTTCTCTCCTTTCTCATTCTTTTTGAAATCTTCTTTATTTTCTCAAAAAGAATTGAAGATATTTTCTTTCTCAAACTACACACTCCAAACACAATTTCTTCCTCTCTTGAGCATCAGCTATACGCTCATGCCTGTTTTCTGCACAAACCCAACACATAACAAAGGTAACTCTAACCAGGAGATATAATTAAGTCATCCTTTAAGATTTCTGTACCGTTCACAGGCTGCTAATGGACGTCCACCCCCTCAACAAACCAGGTAATTGTTGAGCCTGACAGTGATTGAGCCGCACAGAGCGAGAGCTGAAACTGTCGCCTCGCCGCCACCCCGTTGTAGTTCAGAGAATATCGATAACTCATAGAAACATGGTAATCAACTTTCGCACTATACACAGCGTAGACCGGAGCCAATTTTCGGAGGAGCTTGTGAGTAAAGCCTGCAGCGCTCAATGGCAAGCGTGTTTTAATCACAGCTTTAAGAGCACAGGAAGACATGATGGACGATGGCCTCAGCTCGGCACAACCGGTGTAGTCTGCGGCTAGATATGATGCTGCAATGGAAAAGGCCTATTAGTGGCATCTGGGGGGATGATTAATTGATGCAAACACATTTCAATTTAACGACTCTTTGATCAATTATTAATGAACAGATTCTCCCTACTCCCCCCTTCCCACCTTCCCCTCCCTCCTCCCATTCTTTTATTATGTACAACTTCAATTAACAGGCTCCATGCTTTGACCTATCGCTGCCCTCTCCTGCGACCCTGAGACACAGGGACTCTGTGAGGAAGTATGCCTCAGTGAGCAAAAACTTTGTGCACATTCATATGTGAGAGAATAATTCACTTTTGTGCATGTGGAAATCATTGAGAGGACTTCAGACTGAATGAGAACGAGCAAATTAAGACTTAAGACCATATACATGCTTGGGGAGAAAGGGAGAGCCATTGAGTGCAGTTCAATCTTGACCCTGTGATCTTTCCACGACGATGACGGCTTCCCCTCCAAATTAATGAAATGTAACAAAGAGCTTGATTCCTCATTTCAGGGCGGTTATTTCTCACATTCTTGCAGAAGCTGCAAATTGGAGCGCAGATTTCTCAGAGGACCTTTAGGTGAGAGAGTGCTCATGAATGTGCTGCCGGTACGTTGGAAATTGTTCCCCTCAAGGCATCACTGCCTTCGTTCTTGTAGTCTTTCCTGTCTTGCGGACTGATGGAGAGAGAGGGAGAAAGAGAGGGAAAAAAAGCAAATCAGAAAAACACCTTTTGAGCATTGTCGCGGAGCACTTACTGTAAAAATGCCTCCAGTGTGGTAAGGTTTTTATTGGTGTTCCTGATTGCCAGGTAGTCATGGATAATATTTGACACTTTCACTGAAATTGGGAGAAACCGGCGACGACCATAGCAGCCTGATGACTGTGTTTGCACTTCCTCTGCCATGGAGGTCAAACCGCTATAGAAAATAAGGAGGATCTAATCGATTCCGTTTATGCAGCAGGCGGGATTATTACAGTTTAGATCAATTGTTTGTGCATGACAAATTAATTATGATGGAGTTTTTTTCAAACATGTGCCCCTGCAATGCAGCTCTCTTGGTTCAAGATTCCCTCAGTTTCACTGCAGCAATCACGTTGCCCAAGAGTTCAGCTCTTTTTAAAGTTCAAAAATGGTGCGCAGCCCATTATACTTTGAAACCCATTTTGGTAAAAGGGCAAATGATGTCTTCCATATCATTTTATTGCAGTCGTCTCTCCTTTTATTGGTTATGTTTACTCCAAGGGAAACCCTCTCTACCCCTTCACTCTCACGCTATAAATAATTCATTAAGGAGCCAGGGATAACAAGGGTATAAAGAAAAATATACGTATTGCTGGTGATCTGGGAGAGAAGCCAAAGGATATGTCAGACACAATTATGGGGAAAGGGGAGAATAATTCCTCCCATGTACTGCTTTGGCCCCACTTGTCCCTTTGGCTCTGTTCTCGGCTTGTCTAGCCAGTGTGGATGGGTGCATTAAGACACACAGGTGGACTGATACGGGTTCAAAGTGACCCTCTGCTCTCAACACTGGCACAGAGCGGCGGAGCATCGGGCTAAGCCACTTTGACTCTCCCGGCTCTCTTAATTGCTCGGTGAACCTGGCTGCAGCATTGAGCTGCCTGACTTACCGGTCCCCCGAGAGTGCATTACGAGTGCTCTGTCCAACTAATCGGCTCCTTTGTCCCCCATCATCCCCGCACAGTTTGTCCACACGAAGTGACAGGCCAGTCGTGATGATACCGGCACCCTCACCTCTTCTCTCCCGCTCCCCGAGTCCCCAATTACTCTCTTATTTCCGCTACGCACTATCACATGCAGATACAGGAGAGTGCAGCTGATGAGAGGAGATTGTATTTTGTCTTTTCCAAAGCAATAGAAATATTCAGGATGGATTTCTTTTCCAAACAAATGCCGAAATGAGTGCTACACTCTAACGCACTCTGGCAGTTTTCACATTTATTTTACATTCCTCCCTCTCTGTAGAAGCTACCATCAACATTCAAGGACACTAGGTAATTCGATTTATAAAGACTGCTGTTGGTCAGAGTGCTCTTGTAAAATATAAAGAGGTTTCCTACTAAAAGGTGCACTACAAATGAATTTTTTTGTAAATGTACTGCCTGAGATACATAAGCACTGAATGCTCAGGGGCATCCTTTTGAAAGGAGGTAATGCGACAAAGTAGAGCAAATGGTATTAAACTTGTGTGTGGGGAGCCAAAACATCTCATCAGCATCATAAATATTTTAATGTCATCCCTTGACCCAGATGAAAATGTACACGTTTGGAAGAGCATGTTTGCCATTAGGGTAAAATTCCACCCTTTATTTACAAAGACATCTATCATAATATTGTCAGCGGCTCTGCTGAAACATTATGAGCATGCGCACAGTCTGTCAGTGTCCAAGCTCCGACTGTGACAGTAAAATTTACAGTGAAAATATATATAAATGTAAATGATTTCGTGTGAGTCACTCGAGGCAAAGAGCTGCGCCGCCAGCGCTGAAAACCAAACAAGACTGGTGCCAACTTTTTGAAGTTATGATAAAATAATATTTCATGGCATGTGAGGCTGACTTTGTGAA
>JAOXYL010000071.1:11134373-11170990 GCA_028564955.1 Terapon puta
AACCAGACTGCATAGAAATAATTCCGGTGCCACCTGCATTTACTCTTTTTAGTCCTTTGAATATTTGATAGATCACAGTTTTAGGTCGCGAGGGATTTTGGCATTTATAATGAGCACAAAAGCCATACGTCCATGTGGGATTTACCCATGCATGAAGCTCATTAAAATAAAGAGAAATGCGTTCAATACAATGTGTATATCATGACTAATTGGAACTGAGGATACCTTTACTGTCAGTGGTTTGAACTGTGACCCTGGCATTTTCAGAGGGAACAATCTCAGCACCTAATCCTGGACCTTTTTGGTGGGGGTTACGCAGTGTTTTAAAGAGCTTCATAATGAGTGTCTGGGTTTAAAAGCTGAGGGACCAGGGTACCACTGAACCCCCAACCCTGACTGATATAACACAGTTAAATTATTCATTTGAAGTAATAGTCTTGCTGATGAAATATTCATCATTCTGTAATGAGGGATGTATTGATTTAAATAGCAGCACTTTGTTGAAAGCCTCGGCTTCAGCTGGTGATAAAAAACAGCAGACAGAACGAAAGGTATTTTGCAGATCATCTTTTTGTATTTTATCAGCACCGAGCACTTGTACTGATTACTAATTAGGCCCTCTTGTGTGGAAACTATTTGGGGGAAATCACAGTACCTTCATGCAGTGGATTAGAAATCAGCAGTTACTGATAATGAAAACATTGTTACTCTTTATTGCATCATTTCATTGTGAACTTCATTTGCCCGAAGCATGAAATTGTGCAGACTACTCAATGACCACTTGTTACAGTAAGTGTTATATATTAAAATTAGGATTTTCTTTCCCCGTGACTTCATGCAATGAATAATTTATAACTTCACAGACACACACTATATGTTTTAAAAGGAAACAGCACTGTTTACATTTAGAAAAAAAACCTCAAACGTGATGGTGACGTTACACCTAAAGGTATGGTCCTCCATTTGCTAATGTTCACTCTGTCTCCTGCTCAGCCGACGTACCTCCTGTTTGAGTGGACGTTCACCTTTGTCCAACAGCAGCTGATTGTAATAGAATAAGATGTCACATGTGAGGCACCAGATAGCATCATCTTGCCTTTTTTTTTTTTTACATTATTACTGTATCAGAAGAGTAATAACAGAAATATGTTTCACTAGAAGAAAAAAAAGAAAAAAGAAATTTGAATGAATTAAATTAGGGTTAGAGTTAGGGTTAGATCTAACTTAATAATTGCATTGAAAAAGTGAATCTGAATAGAAAATTAATGTATTCATTTGGATCTGAATTTCAATAAACTTGAAAATGAATGTTATATCATGTAATACTTAGACGGGGTCATTTTCTGAGAGTCGTGCTCAATATTTATTAATTACCAAAAGTGAAAACATAATAATGGTGATAATGGGAGGGAATGGATGTTGGAAGGGGAATATGTTTAGTCTAACAACACATTCATTGCTGTCTTATATATCTGACTCCCAAACCTTCTTTCTTTTTTCTCCTTCCTTCTTTAAAATAGTGAATTTAGTCGTGAGCATGGATATAGTCCCATCTGACTTCATGATCCTACCACCTAAAGAGTAATCAGTGCTGGCTACCTTAAAAAGATAGCTAGCTAGCTAGATAGATAAACTTAAGTAGCAAAAGAAGGAATAAAAATAGAAATAAAGAATAAATAAAAATAAGGCAATTAGAAAAAACACACAGGTTAAGTGAGCAAATAAAGTGCATGGCGAGATGATGGCATGATACTGATGGTATGATAGTAATTCTACTGATAATAGCAATAACAATATATAGTAATAGTAATTATATATCAATACGATATTATTAACAGTTAAAAGTAATAGCATACAGTAATAGTATACAGTGAGATAGTTCCTATTCAGAATGGCGGACACTGAGGTCTGCATTGACTTGGTAAGTGGATACTTTTTAATTTCTTTAAAACAAACAAAAGCAGGTTATTGTTCTCTCTCTCAGATCAGGAAGTTATATAATACTGTATGTACTATAGATCTGTGCAGTCTGTAGAGTCTCCACACAATTGGAAAAAGAGAACAAATGCAGAAACTCAGAGTAGTAAGAGAGAATATGGATATCATCCAATCACCTGAATGGACTAGCTTTATTCGTAAGTGTAAGAAATTGTCTTTATTATCAGTTTGAATACTTTTAAGAGCCCGCATTTTTATACAAATCTTGCCTACTTCATTAAACTGTGTATGAGGTTAAGCGTGGCAACTTGTGGAAAGCTACTGGCTGGTTGCATAGTAACGAGTGGCATCTTGGACCTTGAATGAATTACATTCTGTCACAAATTAACCAGAGGGCACCAGCATCATTGAGATTTATCACTAATAATAATAATAATAATAATAATAATAATAATAATAATAATAATAACATAATACAATATAAGATAATAAAGTGAAAAATTCTCTCTCTCTCTCTCTCTTTCTCTATAGTTTGTCCTGTTCTATTGTGGGAGCTTTTTGGCATCTCGGTATTTACAAAATAAATGATTGGTTGTGAAATTCTTATATGAGCATTTTTCCAAATGTTGACTCCCTAAATTAACACTCGGTCATCAATACTTTGAGAAGCCGCAGTCTATAGGGAATTAAGGAAAGGACAGAGAGGCAATCAGAAAGAGTGTGATTTGAAATGTATTCTTTTTAATAGCACTGCAGTTACAGCGGCAAACGCTTACAATAGAGCTGTAACAAGTTGTAATGACTGCTGGCGAGTTATTTGAAGCAGGCATTTCTACAGTTCAGTGGTTCTGCGTTTCCAGGAGTTCAGATAGGTTTGTTGTCTCAGCAAAACCCCATTTTTTCATTGAGAAGTAATAAACAGCTCTCAATGAAACACAAAATGAAAGCCTCCCCCCCCATACCTTCTTGTAGAGGCGCACAAACACTGTTACCTTGGACTGAAATTCTGACAGTAGCTTCGATCTTCACGCAGTATGGCTGTCATTGTAAGCCAGCCCTGTCAAGAAATTGCTGTTTGTGTGAAACATGATATCGGACAGATTGTCACACACTTTATGGCAGGGAACAAATGCCTCAGGATAATTTTGTTTACGGCAGTGGAAAACACCGAGCAGCATGGCATAGCCGCCGCCGTCGTGTGCCAAACTTGGACGATGTAAGTTAAGGATGTAACGATGCGCCATTTGTCTTAGGTAAGCACCAGCCTACATCTTTTTCACGGCACAAACTGCTGATTAAACATGACATATTGAGGGGGTTGAACAGGGCTTTTGAGAATGATGGCACAATCATAAACAAGTGAGAAAATGTGTCCCTGCTGGCTAGAATTAATTAAAATACAATGCTGCTGCATTTCTTCATTCAGTTGAATCGTTTACAGTGTGCACAGTGTTTGATATTATTAATCATCTATTGTTAATATTGATATTTGGTGTGCTCAACAAGAGATATCTGCAATGAATGAAATGGCATCAAAGGCTTGTTCCCACCTTTACTGTGTAATTATGCTGAAAAGAACCTGAATGAATAAAACTGAATAAAAAGGTTACTTGTCTTGTAACAAGTGCAATGAAAAAAAAAAAAAAACTTTCACATACATGATATGCACTAACAGGAAACTTTCTTTCACAGCTGACAGTTGGAGACAGAGCATACCATGCCCCAGGCTCAATAAAAAGTCAAGAGAATTACCCTCCTCTAAATATTTGTTGAATGCTGTCCTAGACAGCCCTCAACTCTGGTAAATAATTTAATCTTCTGTAAACATCCCATTTTAAGTGCGTGTTTTGACCTCGACATGAGCACTTTTGAGTGCAGGCGGCCGCACGTGCCCTTCCGTCCACCTATCGTAAACATCCTCCTATACTGTACACGTGGCACAAGAATATTTGGTTCAATGCAGTCATACTCGCCTCAGAAGAAGGAATAATAAAATGTGGTGGGAGACTCATTTTTCTGTACCGTATAGCTTCTGTCCCGGTGGGAGAGGGCGTAAAAGCCAATAATGCTGCTACCAAACAAACAGGAGGGAACACAGAAGACACTTCCACTGTTGCTACACTTTACTGGCTGATCCCAAAGTCCCACAATGTTTACTGTGATAACCTTTACTTCATGCCTTCTTCCCAAGGCCATTACAGCAGAAAGAAAATCATCTCTCCGGAGACAAAAAAATGGGACTCTTTCCTTTCACCCGCATTAAATTTAAGTTTACAGAACTACTATATCAGCTGATGAAATATTTATTTCCCATTCAAATGCTCTGGGATGCATGTTTACGGGAATGGAAATAGGAAATTCAACTCCTGGGGATCATTTCTAATTTTAGAAAGGTAACCTTTTTGATCATTACATATGACTGCAATATTTGTGCTTGTCAGGAACACTTGTGCCATGTTGCAAATACAGATGTCAACACGCTTTGACGTGGCAGTATGGTTCTACTTTTTGGGAGCCTCCCTGATGCATCTACAAAGCAATGAAGCACAGAAAAACAAAAACATAATAAATAATATGCAGGGGGCACTGCAAACAATCCCCAAATGGTAATAAACGTAGGAATAGAGACACAACAGGGTGCATACAGAGGCTGTGGTGGAGGGGGCTGCTGCCCATAGCAGCGGAGGAGTTGTTTGGACTTTCAAACAGATGCACCTTTGACATTAGCAGCTTGTCAGGAACTTTGCTGATGACCAGCGGTGGGGTTGCTTTGTCTTTCACAGTTGTTTGCTCTGTGCGGAAGCGGTGCCGTGGCTGAGAAGGTCTCTCTGTGTGCTGCCGATGCTCGCAGGTAGTCTGGTTACTAATTTGGTTGACATTTCAGCCGAGGTGCGCGGGCCGACTCGGGGAACGGTTTCAGAGGCTGAAGAACAATCAGTTGATTGCTTGAGTGAAAGTAGAGGAGGGCGAGTTGAAGGGCCAAATTATGAGACGTGCTGCGGCCCGATTGATTGATATTCTGCAGAGGTTATGTGGCTGCCGGTCAGGACAGAGAAACAATGGAGCTAAGACAACGGCAGGAAAAGGAGTTCGATAAGCAATGCCCAAGTATGTTATGAAAGACAAGTTACATTTCTGAGAGGAATCTGAAATGAACCGTTCACAGTGAATATATAGTAGCATAATGAATGTATGAAGGCAGTGAACTGTGATGTTAAAAAACAACAACAAAGTTTTGAAGTTGTTAAAAACTGTTATGAATCCTTGGAAGCTAGTTAAGTTACAATAGATCCCTCCCACTCAAAGCTCAACAGGAATTTAGATTTTTTTTTCTCATTAGATGGTGTTTTTTTTCTCAAAACAATTTTATTTGACATTTTACCATTATTTATCAGTCAGCGTAGAGATGTACAGGACACACATGGGGGGAGAGAGAGACAGAGTGAGAGAGAGGCATGACATGCAACCATAATTGTGCGGCTGGGAATCGATCGGTGGGCGTTGTGGTTACGTGGTATGCACCTTAAGTATAAGCCCAGTGGGGATGCCTCGACAGAAGTTTTTAAAACTGCGGGTGGACAGTCAATGGAGAGAGCAAAAAACCTTGTAAACTGCCTCTTACAAATGAGAAGCTAAATTCATAAGCAATAACAGGACTCACTCAGAAACAAGTTTGCTTTTTTTTCCTGCTGCTTGTGGCTACGATGTCTTTAATGTAAGCAACTCAGGGTAAAATGAATGGAAATTCAATGCGCCACTGTAACTGTAATACATGGCCACAGCGGTCGTATTCAGCAAAGGTTATACAGTATGCACAAACACAAAGCAACAACAAAAGAGCACATACAGAATATGGCTCCTCCAGAGATGCTACACTTTATTGGGTGGTTGTTTCATACACGATGTAACATTTACATCATTAAACGTCCTTTTCCAAATGAAATATTGACATTCATGTGATCTACAGTTATGCACATACATGGATTTAATTGTTATAATTCTCTTTAGGGTGAATGAACTATAATTCCACATATAAGTATAAAGAAGGAAGAATAATTTATTTTGCTAGTGATATCACATGTTTTACTCAAAGGGTGCCTGACATTTGCTTGCAGGGAATCTAATTGACAACACTTATTTGTGTCTGTCATATCTTTACACCTGTTTGTGCACATCTGGATACTGCCACTAATTAGACTCTGAGCTGGTGTGCTCTCTTACTTAAGTCATTGATTTGTTGCATCTCCGCCAGAAGCTGATGTTTCACTCTGCTCATGCCAATTTTAATTAAAGACCCTTGATCATATGTATTTTTATCGGCTGAGCGTGCCATTACTGCCACTCCTTCATGACTTCTTTTATAATTACATTGATGTTCATATTGCAGTTACCAGCCGCTCTTTCCCCACATAGTGCAGATTGTGCGCAGAACTTTTTTTTTCTCACCCATTTACCATTGGTATTCAGTGTAGGTTAAAGTCCAAGCAGTTTATCAAATATGTTTTTTGGGGGAATGTGAATTAATGTTTTCTCGGACCAGTACCAGCTGGAGGTGCATCCATCTGTTTTTATAAATAACTAAAGACGCCAAGAGCGAGTGAAATGCTGGAAATTTGAAATAATAGTTTCTGTTTCATTGCAAATATGAAGTCATATCAAAGGAAATAAAATCATAAATATTATTTTAAATGGACACTGTCGTTAGTCATTTTCACATTACACTATACTGTCATTTAAATGTGAACAAATCCAAATAATATGATATACAATGTGGTGGTGTGGACTGTGCTTAAAACACAACATTTCAATTTGTTTCATTACTAGGAACTTGTACAGTATGCCTGACAGCACCAGAGTCCAGGAATGTGATTTTTTCTCCTGTCAAACTTAATCTAACATATTCTCCTCCGAAAGCAAGACAGTGTGCATTCTTCATCTGATTGGAGCCATGATAATTTATGCAGCGACCAAGGAAGCGCTGCAGACTGGGGCACGCACTCACTGATTCAAAGTGGGCTGCTGTATCAATGAATTTTTTCCCATTTGCTCTGTCGGGATTGTATAGCAACATTAATATATCACTTCAAGTCCCACTGCTTGTTACTTTGCTACATGCAGTAAATATAGAGACATTAAAATCCTCTCCTAAGCAAACCTAAGACACGAGTTTAGTTGAAATCTTGGAGAGATATATGCATTTTTTTCACCGATTCCTAAAAGGACTATTTTGGAATCAGCTCTGTGTAGGCAGAGGACACAGCAAAAGTGCAAAATAGCATTTCATCTTTTTAACTGCTTGTGAAAAGCGAGGTGTTATCTAATGAAATCTAATGAAAATGAGAAACACTATTCCCCCTGCAGAGCCCAGGCTGCCAGAAGAATGTCAGAACAACTGAGCTCTTGCCCCCACTGTCGCTCTTGCTTCCTTCTTTCATAATGAATTTAACAGGCTTCCATAACGAGGCTATTATAGACTCCAGCCTCCCAGCCGAACGGAGAATTAGATAAGAGGGCACCTGGACACTTCAGCAGCCATCAAAATAGATGCCAATCAAATTAGTCGAGGTCTGTGTTTCTCCCCTGTTTGCCTCTCGGAAGACAAGACTATACAATCATCCCCAGACGGTTCCTTCACCCTCTGATTTACTGTTTTCATTTTCTTCAGACAATATTCCGTCAGCAAAACCCACCCTATTAAATATTCAAATCTAGTTTAACTATTTTTGAAGAAGCCTTTAAATAACGGCACTCGCAGATAGGCCGTGGTGCAGAGTGACGAGGCATTTCGAGCAGAGCTCACCGGCAGCAACGACAGCCTCTGAGAAATTTAATGAAGAAAATGCCCCCAGGATTTGTATCAGCAGTTAGCCTTTTCCATGAACCCTGGAAATAAATGGAAACACAATGGAGCAACACTCAGACATGCTAGCGAGCCCTGAGAGGCATTCTTTGGAGAGCAGGCTTGGAGGTAAATGCTAGCATGGTGACATAGTAACGAGGCGACACTGACATGTTGATGTCTGACTACATTCACGTCTCATGACGGCAGTGTAGTAGTGGCATGCTATCATTTGCTAATTTTGCACTCAGTAGGATATTCAGCTGAGAATATGGGAATGAGTGTGTCATATTTGTTTATAAACCAAAGCGATGGACAAAATTTCATTTTGCCATGATAATGGAATTTGATAGAAAGTCAGAAGTCAAAGTTATTGCCATTCATCGTGAGAAAAGGCATGACTGTCCACTGAATTTCATGGCAATCCATCTGAAAGCAGTGGAGGTTTCCACTGTAAACCGCTACCAACGTAAATCTCATGGTGGCGCTACAGATAAAGTCAAGGGATCACCCGAAGTCCTGCAAATTCAACCTCTGAGGGTACAGAATTTCATTGGAATCCATCAAATAGTGGTGGACAAAACCGCCACAAGTGCAATGCCTGGAGCCGTGCCGCAAGCATGTCTAAAAGAAAAAAAAAGTTAAATACAAAGTTTGTTGTGCACCTTATTAAATTATTTTTTAGCTTCCCCAGTAAAAAAAGAAGAAAGACAAAAAAAGAGCACTGAAAATTAAGAGAAAGGGGATGCAAATGAGGATTTGACTTTTTCAACCAAAGGCTTTCCATGTTATCATCAGAGAGGAAGGGAGAAAGAAAGACGGGTGCCAAAGGAAGACTTTGCCTGTAGGGCAGTTCAGAATTCCACAATCCCATCAACACAGCTGTCACGTTTCAGAGTTTTTGTTAACGGAAGTGAAGGTGGAAGAGAGAGAGGCGGGGTGGGGGGGAGGAAAAAAAAAAGATTGGTAATAGAAATATACCTCTTGACAGTGCTTGACACTGCATATTATTAAACACTGCTGTGATTCACTCTGTAATTAAGAAAGGAAATGGTCCGCACAATAGCACGGCACTTTGAAATGTCATCTCTAAGCCTGCACCTCGCTCAACAGTATCTTATAGGGAATTGTTTCCTAAAGATTTAAGTCTGGATGCGGCATTAAATGGACTTTATCTAAATGTCACTGCCTTAGTGATTGTCGATTATGTTGCCTGTATTGATCCTAAATCGTACCTCGTCTTCGGGGTCCTTCGCCATTTGTCCTCAGCAGCCCCTTAGCCTCTGTAGCCGCCGCCCACAGCTTAGTCAGAGTCTCTGCAGCTTCTTTCCCTTTTTTTTTTCTGTGTTCGGGGGGGACTTGATTTCCTTCCTTAATGCTTTATAACCCTGCCACTGTCTCCAGGCAACTCAAAGGCTGTTGAGCTCGTTAAGTCTCTATCCCCTGAAGAGCCTGAGTTCCTTTAAGATTTTATGCACTTCCAGAACCTCTACGTGTTTCTGCTGAAGATCAGATCATATTCACACACCAAGCACTTTGAGAATAATTAGAGCCGTAATAGCGTTAGGCAGTCCGAGCCCTGATTAAATTGCTGTTAATGTGGCCGTTTGAAGCAGCCGGCTTTGACGCTGTGGCGATGTCAAAGAGACAAGAAGCAAGAGGCTGTGTGAGACTGCTGTAAACACCAACATTAACCTCCCACTTTTTATACTTCAAATCTCCAACAGGAGACATTTCGAGGAGGCGTGTGAAGCCACCTGGAATACAGCATCATGTACAGCATTCATGTCGAGTACATCTGAAGGATGTTCACTGCTGGGGTTTTTCAATATTTTATATATACAGTCATGTCAAGTCACAGATAACCTGGGTAAATCTAAGGAAAGTTTTTGGTCGGGGAAACTCAGTATGGTGGTGAATAAGGATGCTTGGGTTAAGGAAAATCACCAGGTTACGGTTTTTAAATTGATTTTTTTTTTTGGCCACATGATTGTCACCCCAAAGTCTTTACTTCTACTGGAAATAAATCAGCAATGAGCATAATTTTATGTTGAAACACGTCTACTGCATGGCAGATAGTTTCCTGCCTACCTGTCAGACAAGTATTAGAAAGACAACTACAAAATGAGGCTAGATCATGTGAGACACCATCAAAATCAGAGACTCGCAATTATATATAGTGTCCTGCAGAGAAGGCAATATGGGAAGTTATAGTTTAGAGGCAACAAACTGTTTTAGGTTTTGATAGTTTGTTTCAATATATTTTCTTTTTAAATTGCTAGCTTTTAGCAATGTTTCCGATCTTTTGTTACCTTGAAATGTACCTCTTGTACAGAAGTTTTCATCCATCAAGCACTGGGAAGAAGAGCGTCTGAGAGAACGGTTTTGTTGTAAACCCACTTTTGAGCTCCACTGACATCAAACATCCACCAGTGGAAGTGTCCTTGAGCAGGACCCCAATTCTGTACCCGAGAGACAGTTGTTGACACCGCTTTCCGACCCCCCAGTGGCTGGGGGCACGCCATAATTGAATTCTTAAGGGTTCAATGTTCAGTGTGTAAGAGAATAAAAGTCAAGCATCATGACTGCACGACTGTGGAGAACAGATAACGGAAAAGCATTTGAAGTAACAGTGGAAAAGAAGGCTCCTCTCAAAGGTCCTGATGAATCTTGAGACCAAACAGCAAATATTTTGTCACTCAAAGGCAGAAAAACGTGACAAAAGCACCTTTTTTTTCCACAGCAGACCAGAAAGAGGAAGAAAAAGAAATGTGTCACGCAAACTGACGATTTTTAAACACGTTCTTACATAACCTCTCACACATTCACACACACAGTCAGGAATTTAAGATACATAATTCAGGTACTGTCTGCTGCTTCATTACAGGCATGCATTTGAGAAATACTGAAACACGTGCAGCTGTAGAGCATTCATCTGAGGAACTGTATATCACAAGATATGGAGGAGAAAAAAAAGGTAGATTAACCAAACTTATCAAAGTATCCAGAGTGAAGTCCTGAAAAAAAGCATGCACATAAAAAAATTGGTCAAAGTCCATATTGTAGATAAACAAGAATGAGGCCAAGTCAGATAAATGCAATGGCACTAATTGAAGTAGCGAATCCTCATCCCACATAAATTCATAAAAGGTAGGCATGAGAGGGCAAAGTCATCCTATGGTCTCACAGTAAAAGTTAACTGTAATTAGCAGCACAAGATAGAAAAAAATGTGAAAAGTGGTTCTCAAAAGAAGCAGTAATGAAGAACTGCTACACATTATACTAGTACAGATAAAGACTCCCCCCTCCCCTGACATGTTAAGGGTGCTGGAGATTTGGTAATGGTTTTTATGCATAAGTATCCTCCTTCCACGCTTGTAATTTGTCATTTTTAATCAGGAACTGAGGTATGTTTGACAGGCCCTGTGGCCATCAGGAGCTCCCAAAATAATAATGCTCTGATCCATGCTTGTGTTTGGAAATTTGCCACGCCAAAAACGGACAAAATAGCCTCGCTTCACAAAATATATTTATGTGCATGTGTTGATAGCGCAAATTACATGTTTAATACGCCAGGAACCAGAGGTCCTTGGAACTGTTGTTTCCTTAAAGATCCTGGGTTTCTTTTCAAAGGGAAATGTTCTGTCGCAGCTTTGAGAAAATAATGAAACACACTGCTATTTTGATGTGAAGCGAATAATGCTCAGTATTCAAAACCACCGGCTATGTCTGTCAGTCTTCCGTGAAAGCAACAGAAATATGAAGCAATGTTTCACGTCTGTGGTCACTGTCACAAATAAAACGCGGCGCTATAAACAGGATTAGGTCAACACTGTGTCGCTGCCAGGAGAGTGGCACATTAATTAGTGCTGTTGAGCGTCCACCGGACGCGATCTGTTTTCTCAAAAGCAGCCGTTGATCACAATCTATCTCGACTTTCACTGCGCTCCAATAATGTTTTGCTCTTTACAGTCACAGACATCTGCATCTGTCACAAAAAACAAATGAGTCTTGTATTCATCTGTGCATGCATTTCATGGCGAGAAAACAGAATTTAATGACTTTAGAAACACATTTTTGCATCATTTGCATATCCATACCCAACTTCCAACGCTATGAAAAACACTGTTGCAAGGCTTATATATACCAAAAACAAAGTATATGCTTATACACCCAGAATGTTGAAAGTATTTTGGTTTGCTTACTGACAGAATAAATCCATTTCACATATCCATTTTCCAGTCTGATCACATCAGAAAGCACCACTTTTGTTCATCTGGGACACGTTATAGAATGATTCAACAATGTTTTCACGCATGTTTGACATATCCATTTTCATAGACAATACCGTTCCTCAGTCTCGCCCGAGCAGGTGTGTGATCCCCGCCGTTTCTCCGTTTGTACTTCACAACATGAAATTTAAACATTCTCTGCCATAACCCTTCCTTTAATCTCACATAACAGCGACAACAAAGACAGCTAGAATGTACTGTATGTCGTTGCCGGTAGTATCTTTTAAGGTTTTTTTTTGTCTGATGTGTGCCTGTTCGACTTGTGTGCGAGTGTGTGTTGCTCCTCCAACATTACGCAGAACATCAAATATGTCTGAGAGAGTCTACGGCCCACATTTGTTTACACAACTGAGGGAAAAACTCGGAGCAACGCGCGCGTCTCTGGCGGCTCCTGACAGCTCCGAAAATCAAAGTTCATCCCAGATCACTCATATCAGAGATGTATGAGTGGCATTGCTATTAAGGAAATATATAATTTCATATAAAAATATTTCCCAGGCTAGACAGTCGGCATCTGTTTCCCCAGAAGCGGTTGCATATTGTTATGCATTTCAATATCAGAATACAAGCCATTAGACAAGGGCAATTGAGTGGGGTTGTCAAATTCGCGAAGATCTATGGTGTTGATGAAGGCAGAGAATACATAGAGCTATTCCCAAAAGATGTAAGGCCCCTACAGCTTCAGAGTGTGCAATGCTACTGGCAAGATGTTATATTAACAGTCTTGGTGATAACACAAAAGTACACTTAATATTATCTGACTTTTAATATCTCCCTCTGTGATCAACAACAAGTGACGGCATAGAGAGTTTTGAGCAAAACTTTGCCATTAAAAAAGGAAAACAAAAACTCGTAGGACTGCTGCTCTGTGACTGTATCTGAGTTGCCAGATAGGCAAGTGATGCAAAATACACTTGGGGGTGTGGGGGTAGCCTGGAGATTGCATATGCATTGTTATCATTACAGAGATAACATGCAATCATTGTGGCCACATTATCAGGGGACTCCTGGCATGCATCTTTTCATGACAACCTCACCAGTGCAATTCGCTTTGATTACTTTCTATTCACATTCTAATGGCGCGCGTTCAGAGCTCGTTGTGAAACGCATCTATTATGATCAAATCGAAGCTAGATGAAGAGTTTAAACTATGAACAACACTTGATTGCGGTTTTGATTATTAGGCCTAATTAGATCATCAAGTTCCCACGGCATGCAGAAAAAGATTACTGGTGGGTATTTCCACAGCTTGGAAATGGTTGGAACACTTTCACATTTTATCAGCGACACCAGAGTTAGAAAGCCTCTTCAGGCGACCTGACGTGATTTTTGCAGCAGGCTTCGACTCTGTCGAGCATATTTCTTTATAAAAAGCTGTCTGTCCCACACCTTTCCCAGGGCTGTGCAGTCTGTCACCCAAACGGAGCGTGTCCATCTGTCCCTTCCCATTTACGCTCTGTTGTTCTCACCATGGCTGAGCCCGTCCTGCAACGCCGGGATGGTTGACAGCTGTTTGTTGATTCAATGCCACGGCTTATTTCCTCTGTCTGTTTGTTTTGATGTCAGCATTCAGTAGGATCAGTGGGTGAGTCAGCGTGCCTCTGTTTCAAAGCCCACTCCTGACATTGGGACACAGGCAACGCAAAGTAGTTGGTCTTTTTCCGGCACGTCCGACCAACTTGAGCTGACCAAAACAGGGACTGAACCCTCGTACGAGGGTTTGAATGCCAAAGTGGTTACATAACCTTAAAATCACGAGTGGCTGTGTATGTGAAGAAACAGTTAGCTGGTATGTCTATTTTCAAACGTCTGTCGATTGTGTTTGAGAAATGAAACAAGACACAATGACACTGCTGACATGCTAATGTATAGCAAATATTATGTTTACCATATCAGCATGCTAACACTTGCTAACTAGCACCACTAAATGCAAAATGGGTGGTGGAAATGTCATTAGTTTTGCAGGTATGGCCATGAACCAAAGTGTTGCACACATTTTTTTATCTGCATGAATATTCTTCTAAAAATACACTAAAACATAACTGAATAAGCTACATGCTACACATAACAGTCTCCCATTTTGCAAAACTGTTATAGTCGAGTAGGCTAACATTTACCATGCCAAATAAATAAAAACATTTTCTGAGCTTATTATGTTCATCAAAGCAAAAGCAGCAAACAAAAATATATCATGCAAACCCTGCTCTGTCCTCTGGATTAACTTTTAGTATGTTCGCACATGAACGCAAGCGAACGCTTGTCCACATGTGACTGCTGCAGTTATCTGTTGTCAAGTTAGTGTTTATCAAACAGGGTAAATATTTGTATCACTTTTCACTTTTGTCAACCACAAAGTCACTGAGTGGCCCTGGAAGTGGCTGCACTGCCCACACAGATCAGACAGAGAGAGGGAGCGAGAGAGATGCGTTATAAGCTCAACTTCACATTATGGTTTATTGCTGACATCAAATAAAGGAGAGAACACAAGTTTATCTGATTGCTGCTCTTTTTCTTTTTTTTCATCACGAGAAAGATAGTAGACTTCACCCTCTCAAAGTTGTAAACATCGACATCCACTTGGAGACTTGGGGGAAGCACAGCCCTATTCAACTTGTGTAGAGCACAATAAACAAATGCCTTAGATGGATGACAATGAATTTCATGGCAGTCCCTCCAGTATTCTTCAAGATATTTAACTCAAATGCAAAAACATCAACACTTCTGGTGCTACTAGAGGACAAGTCAGGAAATCAATGATGTCAGTGGGGTTTATATTATATATATATATATCATATATATTATTTACCTGCATTTTGTGCCAGTCCATTCTAGAAATGTTGAGATAGTCCCCTGGCTAAGTGAAAACTCTGACCTACTGGTGGCGAAAGACCACCAAAGTCTTTAAGCTTTCTGTGGGAAACTGATGTCTGTCCAAAATATCAGGGCAACTTATCCAACATTTCAGCCTGGACAAAAGTAGTGTGCTGACTGCCCACTCTTACCTTCCATACAACCCTGCAGCAAGCGTGACTGAGAGAAACTCTCTTTGTGCTGATTGTTTTGATTCTTGAAAGCTATGAAAATAGCATGAATTATTTTGTCCTTTGAGGCGAGTTGCTTTCTTTGGTTACTTTGAACTTTTAGCTGCTGTTTTTTCCCCCACTTGTTTTTCATTCTGTTATGTTCAAGTTTTAATTTCATAGCTTAGTTATCTTTGACATCAAGGACCAACAGAGCTCCCGGATATTTTAAACATTTAAAAGGTGGAGACCCCCGGTAACATTTAAAACTGCATGTGCCTAGATTTTTTATGACCGTTGTTCTGGGAAAAGGATCGACAGAACACTCGCTATCCACTTTATTAAGTACACATTCTCATTTACACAAACAGCTCGCTCCTCCAGACAGTGAGTCATACTGTATATAAATAATGCATGAGTGCAAAGCATGCAAACAGGGTTGAGAGGTAACTCTTTGACTAAATGGTAGAATGGGCAGGATGTGATCTAAGCAACTTTGAATGTGGTGTGATGTTTGATCCCAGATGTGCAAATTCCAACATAAACACATTCACTATTCTGGGAAGTTCGCTCTACAGTGGCTCCAGTTTACTCAGAACGGTGCCAAGAGCAAAAAGTACGAACAAACAAACAAAAAAGCCTTGTTGCCGGGAGAGGTCACAGCAGAACGACAAGATTTGTTCAAGCTGACAGATGGCCCACAAAGATGCGAGTAACAGCTCGGTACCACGGTGACGTGCAGGAGGGCATCTTAAATCAGACAACTAGTCAAATCTTTAAAATGGATGGACCGCAGCAGCCAAACACCATGCCAGGTTCCACTCTGTCAGCTCTAAACGAATGAGAAGAAGCCATGGTGGGGATGTCATCACCGCTGCACAGTGGGATGCGTTGCCTAGTCCAAAGGGATCAAGGTTTGTGTTGCAACATGGTCACGGCAGGGTGACAATTTAGCATAAACTGCACAGATCCATGGCTCCATCCTGTATGGAGGCTGTACGGGCTGCTACCAGCGGTGTTTCTTGGTGCAGCAGAGCATCGTTCTACTGACGCAGCGTACCTAAACATTTCTGACAAAATACATCTTTTTATGTCCACAGCCTCCCTTTTTTTTTTTTAGATGAATTCGTCCAACAGCACAATGCGTCATATCGGCTTAAGACGGTTCCAGAAGTGTCACAGTGTTGCCAGCTCGCTCCCAGGATCTCAGCCCAATAAGCCACCTTTGGCGCGAGGTGCAGCTGAAAATTTGCAGCATGAATATTCCACTACATTTTGTGGATGTTTGCGTATTCAGAAAAGAACTGACAGCCCATCCAGTCTTAAGACCATAAAAGGGCTGTCAAGCATAGATATAGATGCGACCATGCCTCAGTATAATGATTTCAATCCCGCCGTAGTCCAGCACAAAGCTTATACTGCCTCTCAAATCCTACACATTTTGCTTCATAATGTATAGTGCACATACTGCATTTACAGAAAGCAGAACTGTTTGCTTTTGTACAAGTGAATTGCAACACTATGAAACCAATTCATTCTGCGTTTTGAGGACATTGACTGGGCGTATTTACACCAACATGTATGGCTGTAAAAGATCTTCTGCTGCACTGTTTGTTTTGGGTTTCATCAACACAAAGAGCCTTGATTAAAAAGCTGTGGTTTGAATGGTGACTATTTGAAAACTGTAAATATGAAATGAAAAACATCTTGCATTCACTAACATTATATTCCACACCCTATCATTCCCATTGCAATTTGGAGTCACAGCGCATTTGATCACATTTTTGACATTCACCATGTGAAAACAAAATAGAAACAGTGCTGGTTATACTCAGATATCAAGCTGCTATTCACAGCTCACTAAAGGCTATTCTATGAATACAGTAATGACAGGAGTGACAGGTAGAAGCTTATTGTTACAGGGAATTTTGAATACCGCATAACTGCCATTTCTTCATTACACGGCACTGTCATCAATCTCTGTTATGAATCCGTCTTTTGAGTCTTTTGTTGACAAAACAGATTTCCTGAATAGGACCAGATAAATTATTCTCTATATTGCGGCAGAAAAAAAGGAAAAAAAGAAAAAAGAAACCAAATCTTTTGAACGCACCCTAGCATTTTGACAAAGGCTTGTGAAAATTCAAGTGAACACAACTTGTCTTCTTCAATAAGCACAGATAGTCCATCTTACACGTTGAGGCCCCCATTCTTCATGCAAGACGAAACGTGGCGCCACTCCCTGACTAGCTGCACATCAGATTCATTGTGACTAACGTCCACTGTGTTTAGAGGGGCGCTCAGTCAATCATGTGTTGGAGATGTAGTGTTTGCACTCCTTTAATGATGGGTTATTAATACTTTCTATTATTTTACTTACTTCTCCATGCAGAGGAAGAAGTTGCATGCAATTGTAGCACAAAAACAAACCCCCAGGCCGCCAATGGCTTCAGCTACACTGTTAATGTGATTTAAAGTTTTATATTAGAGTGGATGATCAGACTTGCTTGGCTTCTTTTCTGAATAGTGCTGTATCATGAGGAGCGCAATCAAGCCTTAAGGTTGCAATCTGCCGACTTAATCATTCACTTCTGCAAATAAGCACTATAAAATCTGTTTATATCAGTTTGCCCAGTCAGTGTAGACCTACTAATCCCACTATTCACTGTCTTGTCCTGTCAGTCCTGTCAGTCCTGCTCTAATTGCCGAAGCAGATCCTAATGTCAGCAATGTTGACGTATTGTGCTGTAGCATTTTAAAGGTTTTCTGTGACATTTCTTTTTCTTTTTTACATATTTCACTTGTGAAAATATGTTTTAGGATTGTCTGTGTCATATTAACTGTATCTTATCCACCAGTAACTAAATTAAAATTGTCAAAATTAATTATCTTGGTCGTTCAGTGAGGCAAAAAGAGCCTTGGCTACATTTGTGCCATATGAGCCAGTCCAGCTCTCTGCCTCTATTTTCTGACCATGTCTTGCATGCAAGCGCAATTGCTCTGCCCATTTACAAACTAGCCCTTCTTTCTTATCCTGTGTGTTGCTTGTACTGCAGGAACCCACCACCACCACCTCCCACTTTCACCAATTTCTACAAGCCACTGCAGCAGGCTCCACTGCCCTCCTGCAGAGCACAAAGCCAAGATCTGCTCCAGCCCTGGACCACACTCGCTTCAGAGTTTGCATTTTGATCAGTCTGAATCAAAATCTCTCAGCACATTTGTTGTTTTTGCATTTTGCTTATGCATAGTGAATGCTCCCTAGTTGATTTACTGTATTTTAATTATTTTTTTCCGATAAAAATAACAAATTACAAATTACAACATGTGCAGTAACATTACAGATAGGCAGATATTTCAATTATAACATTACTAAAGCTTGTATTGAAGAATCATACCTTACCTTATATAACTGGACCTAATTTTTTTTTAAAGTTGCTGTTCTCCAGCTTCCTCCTTCCAGTGTTCTAAATCATCCGCTCTGTGAAGAGATCAGGTCAGTTACAGCAGATGAAGGCCTCTTAAGTGCAGCCAAAAAGATTGCTTTGATTTCACTCCTCTCACAAATGGGGAGGGATCTTTTGGATCCACCAACACTGCTGCGGACACTGTCTGAAAACATATTGAGCTCAGAACCTTTTCATCCCAAAGTGGCACAGAGTAGGCTATAACCAGGGCAGATGGACAGAGGGACTGAACAAATAGAAGCAGAAAGGATAGATGAAAAAAAAAAAACAACATAAAAATAGCTTTTAATGGAAGCCTTGCACTGTACAACTTATTACTGAATAATGTACTGCACTAATATTATACAAATAACCCCATTTTCTTTTTTACCATGGAGCGCATTGGGCATAATATAGTGCCAAGCGCTGTCTTAATGAAGCCATTACTTGTCCTTATGCTTCAAAGCTGTTTGATTTACTCTCTCTTTACATCTTTCCCCAGCGGGTTTAATTTCTTGCAATATTAATATGGACTTTTACTAATGTTCTCTTTGTTGCTCAGCTCACATTGGCTACTGTATCGTGGCACTCCTGTCCACGCAAGCACAAAATATTTGTAAGTTACGCTATTGCCTGAGACTCACAAATACTCAATTCTATGTTAGCATCACAGCAGTCTCATTCAGAACAGCCACAGATCTTTTCATGCTCATTTATGTTTAAAACTGGAGAAATGTCTTCATAAGTGAACTGTCAGAGCGCGAGCATACAGTCGGCTGTGCAAAATTTATGCTCATTGTGTTCATGTCATCGCAGAGCATGGAAGAACTGGCATGGATGGCTTAGAGGTGAAACACAAGTATGAGAGACATGAGCCAATAATGCATTTCTGAGAGAGGGGTGTGTTAAAGTTTTATAAAACAAAAAAGAATATGAGCAGACAGGATGTTTTTCCGTTTCAGTCCATGACGCATGGCAGGTTTATGTGGATTTTGTCATGCCAAGCACAGGGATTTGTGTGCAGGGTAGCAAAAAGTTACAGAAAAAACTGATAACATGGAGAAAGAAACCATTTAACAAAAAAAAATTAATCTGCAGTGACAGCAGTTTCATGAGTTCACACGCTCCTTTGTAACAGGCCAGCTATGGTGACAGTTGTGGTCTGCAGAGGGTGGAGGTTGGATTGCAGCCATGCTCGAGCCCTCTTTGTGGCTTCAAAACTGTCCGGCGCGCAGTATGTCAGGGCCGAAGAGAGGCGGGGTCCCAGGAGAGCGGCGTGCTGAGGCTTAGGGTGGGATGAGACGAGGCCGCTGCTGCTGTCTGAGCTACATTTTGTTTTGGACTGCAACTGTGGTGCTGCTGCTCTCAGGTCAGACCGCCCGATATTTAAAGTGCCCAAAAGCAGGAGTGCGATGCGACACAACTATGTTTCATCAATTAACTCAGAGATGCTCCCTCAAATGAATTTTTCACTTTATTTAAATTTAAAATGTGTGCATCACAAATGAGTGCCAGTGCCATTCCATGAGGATGTCAAGGACTCGTGCAGTGTCTCTACATAAATGCAATGAAGAATGAATATCTAATTCTGTATTGTACCCACAATCCCTACAGGATTAAAAAAAAAAGTGCTGTAATTACTGGAATAAATCAACTATTAACTAGTTCTTCAATGGCAGCTTTTGCCCTGCTGTTTCTGTTTTATATCAGGCCAACAAGGAGTAACAGGAGGAGTATCTTAAAACATTTCAGTCTGAGAACAGTTGGCTTGTGTCTATTTAAGATAATCTATGGAGGTCTAAGCAGTTCTGGTGTTGCTGCCGAAACATTTGCGGTGTTTTATTGATTCCCTTCCCTGCCTGGGGAGAAAAACCTCAGTTTTTATGTGATTAAAAGACCATATAATCCTATAATTTCACCTGGTCAATGCAAACGTAAACAAATTAGTGAAATATAGCACATAATATGCTAAGCACAAATATGTAGCCACTGGCCATTATTGTGCATGAAGAACAAAGAGCGCCTTAATGCACATATTGATTTTAGTGTAAAGTACATACTCGGAGGGAGTATTCAAACAAAAGGTCAAGAAAAATGAGATGGAACTCTCTTATTATAATGCTGACATTCCCCATTAGGTTTAGAATCATGAACTGAATCCTTAGTCACCACTACTCCCTGGAGAGCAACGCAACACTTTCTGTTCATAAGTGCTTATTGCTGAAGGACACTCTATCACACTTACTTGTGAATTGAGGCAGTTATTATTGCTACAATTACGATATCGCATCCCGCGACGCGTCAGGTGGAAAACTCAAACTAGACATATGCGAAGACAAGGTGAGATGAGCTCCTCTAAAGTTTAAAGGTAGACGAAGGCAGTACAAAGGGAGAGGGAAGATTATTGGTGCCTGCTCAGCGAGACTGCTTTTCTGAATATAAATACAGAATAGGCTCATCCCTTGATGAGGATAATTATACTGCTTTTTCTTCAATCAGCTTTCCAGCTCAGCGTGAGACCCAGGAGTCTAACTTGGATAAATTTTTCATAGCCTTTCAACAGTGTTCAGTTGCAGCCAGTGAGAAACTGACATAAGAGGAACAGGATACTTATTTAACCCAAATAAACAGCATCAATGTGCACAACCCAACAAGAGGACACAGCTCCGAATATGCCAGAGCTCTCTGATATTGTTTTCGTGAAGTGACAGGATCCTCTGCTCAAACCATTATGTGCCGTGGCAAAATGTCTCTTTGCTTCATCTGTGATCCTTTTGCCTCTTCCCTCGCTCGGCGTTTGAGTCTCTCAACAAGTTGTCAAATTACCGCGGGAAAGGAGAGAGTTTGGGTTCTAGATGCCGTTAAAGCCCAACAGGAGGAGTGTAGAAATCCACCTCGGCGTACTCTAAATGTCCCAGACACGCCTCAAATGCAAATGTGGTCTGATCGTTTCAGAAATGACACAGCCTGTTGCCTTTGCCACAGCGTGGAAGTCGTCACGTGAAAGTAGCTAGCCTGGCACTTCGCTTGATTTCAGTCATGTGCCGCGTTAAGTTGTCCATCTTACATTTGGGCTGTTACTTTAGACTACTACCAGCAACTAAAACAGACATTTCTAACATGAAGCTGGTCTGAACAGCTACTTTGTGGGATCAATTATTGAAGTTCAAGTACTGTACCGAGTCTAAAATATTCAGTTTGTTGATGTAGACTGTTGAAAGAATTCTTAAATACAAGATAGTGAAATGGTGATGTAAGCCGCTCCTCCGCTGTAGCCTCATGTGAGCAGCAGTGAGCTTTTATTTCAGCAGTAAACAACCAAAAAATAAACTTAGAAAATAAAATCGCCATTTGAGTGAGTTTTTAATCTTTCGCACCCATTTACAGAACAAAGACAAATAGGTTATGACAGCTCATCGCAAACATTGAATTTTAGTGTCCTACTTAATGTTATAGTTTGGTCAGATATGTTGATTTTTGTCCTAAGTTCTGTGGAAAGTATATGGTAGTGGTCCAGGGTTATGGATTGAATTTCTATATTATTTTTCTATATTCACTTTAAAATTTGTCTTCAAACACAGCTTTCATTTCCTCATCTAAGCAAGTCATGTGTCTTATATAGGACACATCTCATCATGCGCACACACGCCACGCTGTTCATGTAAAAGAACTTTTCACTTTTTACTGCTTTTTGAAGTGTGCTTCAGTTTATTTCTTGTAGCATAAAAGAAATAATAAAAAAACAAAATGGAAAACTACTTTGTCAGATCACTGCGCAAAATTACTCTCATTTGTTCTGACATTACTCCTTGTACTATGTATAGAATTGAGAGTGTTGCCATAATGTGTTGCCATGTGGGAAGAGTCATGAGGCCAGGGGCTAACAGCCGAGCCAGTCAAAGCCAAAGTCAGAGCCATGTGCGCCCTTCACATGCACCCCCAATACACACATCAGCAAGCCTACAGTACATTTTCAGCCACTGACTTTCATTGCAAATGACTGTTCTCTGAATGTTTCCAGGCTACGTACATTCCTCACAGAAACAGGGTTTTATATCATATATTTTGCAGATTTATTAAAAGTAATGAAAGCTGTGATCTATACGCTCATCATTTCCTCCCTGTTTTTGCCTGAGAAGCAGGTTTTAGCCCATAAATTTGAGTCTATATACAGTAGCTTGTGCCTATGGTGCATGAAGAGGAGGGTTTACTCCTACAGGGACCGGCCTTTGGCAGGCTCACTAATGGGATATGGTCCACAGCTCCACCTGTTCCAATGAATTTCTCTCCCTGGATCAGCTAGACAGCATCACGTGAGAGCCTGCAATGGGGAGGTAATGGGGAGGCAGTGGGTTGAGAGACAGCGACGATCATCCCTGATTTCACGGATATTATTCCAGTAGCCATTTAAAAATCAAACATCACCGCTACTCTCCTTCCTGGGGGGAGGGAGCAAGAATTTGAAAAATGACAAAAGGCTTCAAGGACAAGAACCAAGCAAAAGTGCCCTGACAGCCCAACTTGTCGTAGTTTTCCAGAGGATGCGGCGGTGTCAAATATGATTATTTTTTTTGACCACAACGGAGTGACAGTGTGGAAAATTCCTCTGGCTATTCTATTCCAGAAGGGTATCTGTGCACATTAAGTAACCTATATTATGTATAAACAGTATTTGACAGGTAATTGTTTTAGACAATAAAATGGGAAGTAAAAAAAGTTGCATGTATGCGAGCACAAAGGCCAAGCCAAGCCGGCAGTGTGCCTTTCATCCCCGCCTGATGCTCATTTGAAATATAGATCATTTTTATTTCCACACCAGGCGCTGCTCATCTTTTCAAATACACCGTGCATTCATGGCAGCATACACGGTTTAGTGCAAATCCATCTTGATAATTGTCATATGGCGAGTGGAGTGTGGACAGGGTGAAACATGGTCATGCACCACCTAACATGTTTTAAGAAGAAAATTTTGTTTCATCGGCATTCACACCCTCCGCGCACTGTAAATCATGTAAAGTGAAAATGTGCTCTTTTGAGCAATGATATTACAGACAGCAGTGACAAGGCGGATATAATCTAGAGAATGGGATCATTAAAATGTGCATTAATATTGAAAGGGACTGTCAATCTGGTCTTGTCTTATCCTCTGCCATATTTATTATCTTCTTACCTAATCACTCTACATTTATGGCTCCGTTCATTCATTCGCATATTGATTTTGTGTGTGTGTGTGTGTGTTTGTGTTTGCGGGTGCGTGCACATGGGGGGGTGTGTGTTACCCCCGGGTGCTTGTTCGCTAATAGAGTTCTTTAGTCACAGATCTGTGTGACAGGTGGCCCTGCTGGCCTCTAGTGTGTGCTTAGTACAAGTGCTCTCCTGGGTGAGAAGCTGTCACATCCATTTACACAGGGGAACAATTCCTCAGTCCCCCGTTCTTTAAACACAACTACCCTCCTACCTTCTTCCAAAAACAGGGCGCTTTTACAGTTTCACCATACCAAATTCATTACCTCCCCCCCATCTCTCAGCAGCATCCAAGTACACACTGCACAGCCTACTGTGTGCACAAATATCCCAAACAAAATATCAATACCCTGTAAAGTTCATTGGGGAGTATGATTCTGGAAAGTATTGAAATTTGCTGAAAAATAACTGGCACAGATGCATGTCTCCGTGCTGGTATCCGGGGGATATTTTGGCTTTCACTTTTGACCTTAAATACACACACTGTGAGTAGCCTACAATGCATTATGTGTGTGTCTGCGTTGGAGAAAACCGTGTGAAGACCTTTTTGTGTTGGTCTGTGCTGCGAGAGCTGTCTCAGCAGAGGAAAGTTCCTTTCTACGCTTTATACTTGGCAGTTGAACCATGTGGGGAAGAAAATGTCATTTTTGTTCTGCATCAACTATATGTCACCATAGGGAAATATTCCTCCTATGCATGCTCTCCAAAACACTCACTGTAGGCTACCAATTATGCAGCTTGAACTCAGGCATAAAGGGGAAAAGAGGCATCTGAATTTATGAGTTGCTGCAGCACTATACTATATAACAAGATTAATCACAAGGAAAATATTGTGTTGAAATAAAAGATATTTCTCTTGAAGTAGTTTGTCTTCTGATTAATCGGTTCTCAGGTCACGTGCGATTGCACTGGGGATCATACAGCTGATTAAATTGCAATCCTAAGGCTTGATCATCCTACTTCTGGTGTCAAGCAATATCATGTTTTTTCCTGATGTATTTACAATTAAATAGAGAAGGTTACCGCAAGAGTTTGACATTTTGGGAAATACACTTTTTTTTGCTTACTAGCTGAGCGTTGGATTAAAAGGTCGAAGCTACTATCATGTCTATATGGAAAGAATAGGGAATTTAACTGCACTTCCAGCCTCCTTTTCGTCTATCTTCACTCTGATTGGCGAGAGAGTGGCTCTGTCCGAAGGTGACGAGATTTGCTGAGCAGCACCTCTGAAAATAAGCAATTAATATGCATTCCCCCAAAAACAGAAGTACAGAAATAACACATCTGTTATGGTCCTTCATGCCCCGTACTAGAGGAAATTGTAGCTCCAATAACACTGTGATGTGTTGTTTTTGGCAGTTTCCGTTACCTTCAGGGAGAACCGGGCTCGCTGTTTCCCATCGTATCCAGTCTTTGTGCTGCCCTGAGCTAATGAGCTACTGGCCATGGCTTCATATTTATCATATTTACAAACCGGTATTGACCTCCTAATCTGGCTCTTAGCAAGACAGCAGATTAGTGCATTTCCCAAAATGCCAAGCCTCTCCTTTAATGCAACATGTATGCTATTGACCATTGTGTAACAGTGCTGGTTTGCACTGGAAGTTAACATTATTTATCTTATAACAAACAGCGGTTGCCTTGGACTTGGAGTATCTGGACAGCAAAGGGAAAAGTTGCTTGGTTAAATTTTTATGCGTCCCAGTTACCTAACAATAAACAAATCAACAGCTTGTGAGACTGAAGGACATTGAACTGATTTTTTTTTTTCACCATGCACGGTTTGGAGTTAAATGTACAGCAGTGTCAGAAACTAAAACCTTGTTTACAATGCTACATTAACCACCACATGCATCCACCGCCATGGTACTTCTCAAGCCATTATTTCATGCATTAGGCTACTGCAGTATTTGTGTGCGGACACAGTGGACGTCTGAGAGAGCCAAAGCTGAGATTTTGACTCAACTGCAAAGCCCCTGTGGTAATTTTATAAGCTTTTTTTTAAGTTTTTTTTTTTTTACTAAGCCATCATCCTTGTTAATAGAGGGATGAGGCCGGTCGAAATATGAATAGCTTCAGAAAGCTGGCAGGGAGCTCACACTGTGACAGCACATCCACCATTAAGTTAATATTATATAATGCCACTAGAGCTGTCACTCTGAATGTAAAGCTGTAGCGAGGCGACGGTGGTCTCTTTGTTCCAAAGCACACTGGCTCCATCCTGAGGCACCACACAGCTCCTGCATCATCTCAAGACATCAGCGGTGTTATTGTTCGGCACCTTGTACTGAGAAAAGAGGGAGAATTGAAGGAAACGAACTAAATCGATTATTCTTGTTACACCCATCAGTGATGTTTCTATCAGACTGATATTTCACATATTCACTTTTCCACTGTTCTGCCATTTATATTGGTAGCGTATGGGGGATTTTTTTACTCACTGCCTTTTGATCAGATACAAAAGCAAAACCCTATAAAATAAATATGTTTTTCAGTCAAACAAAGGTTGTCATGATGTAACAAATAGTAAATAATGCTATAATAATATATACAGTAAAGTGAAAACAGTTTCTTATCATGTTTTGAGAGGAATTATGTTTTTCTCTCCCATGATGATTAAGTCTTTAATCCTGGTTTAAAGGCATTCTTTTTTGCAGTTATTAAAACATCAACATCTCGGCAAGCCAGCATACAGACCGTGCAGTAAACTCCACACCAGACAGCAACAAAAGATTATGTTTAACGTCTTGTATTTTTCCTCACCAGGGGCTAAATCTTTACCGTGCTGTACAACGACGCTCACTGCATACTCCATTTACTGCACGTATTTATTGGTGCTATTATGTTGAAATGAAAAATCAGGAGGGAGGCAGTTTCTGATTTGTTATATTGTTCTAACCAGCTTTACAGTGCCTGTTTAATGTTAATTCAAATACAAATTTCTGATAAACATGTACTTATTGCTGGACATTCTTTAAAATGTTTGTTTCATTGATGTAGTATTTATTTCACAGATTGGTTAGGGGCCTTTCTTGAGACGGACAAGGCCGTGATGTCCTTAAATCATTAGAAGATTAGGTGTGAGTAATTTGTATGGGTCAATTTCTAGAAAAACTGGATCCCACACCTCTCATAATGCAGCACTATGACATCTTTCACCAGACGTGCTCTGCCTGGAAAATGCCTAAATCTTTCAAATTTACCATTTCCAATTTGTATGCAGGCTTTTAAGAGATTCCTCTGTGGAAGCCAAGTATCTCAGACTGGAGAGAGAAGTACACTTCATGATCAGTCAATTGGTCTTTGTGTGTTTTGTATGATCAGCGTCCTTACTCTTTATATTTAGTTTGCCTGTGGTGATTTCTGTTGTTTCATCCTTGGCCCGATTGTCTGGGGCCTGAGACATCTGTTGCCCCGTGGGCACTTCACAGCCTTTGGTCTGTCTCTGGCCTCGCTGCTCATTTTGGCCACCAGGCGGCTCTACGTTCTGTCACCAAGGTGAAAGATGAAATGAGCAAGTGATATGTTTCTTCTTGTAGGCACAACTCCAACGTTGGTCTATTTTTGGAGAATGAAGTGGAATAAAATGTTACCAGGGCTGAGCTGGTGAGTGAGCGTCCATCGGAGAGTGGATGGGTGTACAGAGTGCAATGAAAAGGATGTACTTGGCACTGAGGCTAAAGAAGTAGTGCTCAATGGCTCTCCACCAGAGGCTAATTTATTAGTGGATGTACACTATCTTGCTCTTGACTGCATCAGTGAACACTATGTGCAGCGAATCTAAATATTTAATTTAATTGGTGGGAACAGTAGATACCAGAGAAGTTTTTTTTTTTATTTGTAAAATCTCCGTTCTTGTTATAGGAGATTTTATTGTAGAATACAAAAAAGGATGCAGCTTTGATGCAAAAAAAAAAAAAAAAAAAGCAGAAAAAAACCTCACATTGAAACACATTCTCTAAAGTGCATGGCCTTATTTGCTGTCCAACAATAACGTGTGCTGATTTCATCTTTCCAATCAGCTTGAATAGCCATTGTTCTGTGTAACAAGTGCTTCGGTGTTCCCCGTTTTATTTTAAGCCCCTGATACAAGACATAATTGACAGTATCATTGCATGCTGTTCTGCAGAGTCCAAGGTTTCTGATTCTCAAACAAGAAGCGCACGTTTTCTGTCCTAGCCAGCCCAGCAGGATGGAGCAGAGAGTGCAGATGACACTAAAGGGTGTTTGGTGTTTCCTCTGTCTGCCCGGCCTCAGTCATTTGAGAGCGAGTGTGACATTTCAGACTCAAAGTGGGTGAAGGAAGGGGAGTAAAGGGAGTGTTTGGTGCTTTGGTGGAGTGGTACCTCTCCCTCTCAACACTTCTGGTGTAAATAATAATTCTATTCCCTCTCAGCTCTGATGCACTATGAATGTTTTGCACAGTGGCAAGTGTGAAGTTTTCTGTCCTAACTTGCACTATGAGAAGGGCAACACGCTGTGAAGTGAAACATTAATTACCAGTGAAACGTAGCATGCATATTCTGTATTATAAATAGTCAGTTGACATTAAGGATGTTGATTTTTGGGGTGATCTATTATGATTCACCAAATTCAATTCCTAAATGATCATCATCTCCATTCGCCCACACAGCTCTTGTTTCTGTATTGTCACATTTGCACATTATTCACTGTGATTTGTACATAATTCATTGACTGACCTTGGCCTAAACAAGAGCATCTTGACACCTGGATCAATATTCTCTGTGAAGTAAGCTCTATAGCTCATAATAATAACATATTGATCGTATTGGTCAATGCAGGAGTTGTCAGAGGAACTCTTGGTGGATTTCTCTCTCACACACTCTCTAATTCTACTATAAGTCTAGCACCAATGTTGTTTTTGTTTCCTCCTCAGGGATAAACAGTGGTCATGCAAACTGATGGTTGTGCTATTAGGACACCTAAATATCTTGCTCTGAGTTCAGCCATATTAGTGAGATGGTTAGTTCTCTCCACTGACACCACTGACAGCAGATTGTAAACTCAGACTGAACCCAGTGGACTAACACCTTGTGGAAGAGTTGGTTTATAATCAAGAATTCAGTTTGAATGCTTTCCCCGTAAATATTTTCTTTTCCCTCTAATGCTGATGCTAGCAGACATCCTATTTCCTTAGCTTTGGGAGTTGAGGGTGATGCTTTGCAGCATCTGCAGTGGGCTCCTTTGGGTTTCAATCTGACAGCTTGTCTCCATGAAGGCTTGGTAATGAGAAAGACTGTGTTCATTCTGTCTACATGTGTCAGAACGACACATACACAACTGTTTTTGGAGCTTGTGTACACTGTGGTTTTCCTTAAGCATCGCTTGACAAGTATAGCAGCCAAACACCAGTAACAACATTTATCTACACCATCTATTTGTCCTAGCATGGAGTTATGATAGGCAGCTTTTTAAGTGCCTCTGGTGTGGGCTTATTGCATACGTGTGACAAACGTGTTGTAAAAATGTCAGAAACTCCTCTGGGTGCTGTTCGCAGTCCCAGTGTTGTGGTTCCAGGTTAAAGGTAATAGAAACAATGATAGGCTTGTTGGATAAAGCAGTTTCAGAGCTTTGCCAGTGGAAAGTGAAGACATTTTCAAAGGCCACTTTCGTGTCCTTGCTTTAATTTATTTGACCATTTGGGGGCAGCACAGCAAGCTATAAACACAACATTGACTTACAGTATTAGTACCCTCTAAAGCTTGTATAGAGGGCACCTCAGCAAACCCTACCCCGCAGTATTTACTCATTCAGCAAACATGGAGCGGTACAAGTATTTATCCAGAACCATGTCTCTGTCCAGCTGGTAAATGAAAAGTCAATATTCACTCTCCTTTTACCTCTGTTTTGGTCTTCACCAACTCCTCAACAAATTTCCATTTGGCATTAGTCTCTAACCTTAACAACAAAATGATTTGTAATTAATGTTTAAACAAAAACATGTCAAGATTGAAGTGTTGTTGTCTTCATTTGCTTTTCTATGTTTGAATGGTCTAATCATGTACAATTGTGTGCAGCATTTAAAATGAAAGATGGACCAACAAAAAAAAAGGAATCAAAGAAAAGTGCTTTTTTATTTTTTCAGGGCTTCAACATGGCTTTCCAAATGTGCACGGCCTTGAGGCTGCCTTGCCATAAAGGCTGAGACTGCGTGGCAATGTGCACTCAGTGGCTGCTTTGTGTCCTACATTGGCCTAACAGGCAGAAAGTCTTTTAATTAGTCAGCACTCTCAAACAGAACAGGTTGTTGCTGACTATTAGTTCTTAACCTTTTCAACTCTGCTTGAAGTAACAAAGCATGGCACCCACACATATTTATTGTAAATTTCCATGAAGAACGATCGAGGTGCTTGCTTAAACTTTTGCACAAAAGACCTCATATTTCCATGTGATGCAAAAACTCAAAACCAGTCTTGATTTTAGTCCCCACGTAAAGCTTTCAGCGAAACACTGGAACTATTATACTGAAGTACTGTGTTTTGTTTTATTGATACTGCTGCTACAGTAAAACTTTTTAGCCACCTCAAGCTTTTTTGAGGGAAAATATGTAATGGGGTCATGGCTTAAAAGATAAAATACCACAGCTCTTCAGCTCTGGTGGAAAGAAACAGAGTACATTTACTCGAGCTCTGTGCTAAGGTACAGTTTTGAGGTCATTTACTATTTCCATTTAATGCTTCTTTATGGCTTTATTAATATCTCTTTATCAAGAGAGATTATTCAAAAGTTTAAGCTTCTAATTACTTTTCCAATTGATTAATTAACATAAAAACATCACAGTCAGTTTATAAAATAAAACATATACTGTGTATGTATTGTAGTACAGTTTTAGCTGTTTGAGACCCAACAAATTAAAACTTACATGGGTAAACTACCAAACTGCATGTAAAGTGGCAGAACCTCTACATGTAAAGAGGTATTTTTACACTGTGGCTTTATGGTGTCTGAATACTTCTTCCACCACTGCTGTTCAGACAGAATGTTATAGAAATGTATGAGAGCCAGCCGCTCCCCATCACACTCTCCTGCTCTAGATGGATATAGCATTTGTTGCTTAGGAAAATCATGGCCTTATCATCAGCAGTTGTGGCATGTACTATTTTAGAAATAAACATCAATCACAGAAAATGCCAAACCGGAAGGTTAGAAGCTCAAATTCTTGGGTGGGCTGTAACAAGAGGAAAAGACGGTCTATGATACTGTATGTGACAGTCTGTAGCCACTGTGTGGAAGGGCAGTATCAGTGTTTACTAATGCCGGTCCTCCCACAACACAGAACAGTTTGTTCCTGTCCAATGCTCTTGGCCTCTGCTGAAATCAAAAAGGGGAAAATGTAGATGGAATTGCTCGATGGTGCTTAGTTGCTGTGAAAGCAAAATATTTATGATCTTTGCTCGCTCGGCGTTAGATCACAACCTGATCTAGAGCGAACAGGAACGAGCACGGTGCGGCCAGTTTTTCCAGGAAGAGCAAGGGGCCACATGGCACTCTGAGTTCACAAGTGGACTGAAATGAAGACATGACATATTGAAGTAGACAGGCTATCCTTCAGTTTAAAATGACTCCATGATGCGAGTTAGTCTGACAGGGTATTAGAAACTTCGAATACCAACGTGCATGTTTGTCACATCCAGTAAAATGTGCAATGCAGGGCCGAAGCTCAGTGTGTTTGTGTGTGTATGTGTTGTTTGTTTGCCATTTTCCAGTTGAGTGATCTCGCTGAAATGTTGCTGTGTTCCAAGTGACTGCTGATAGTTTTTGTATATCTGGTGCCCCTCCATTTGTTGTCCTAATGTTTATATACATCTTTTTGGTATTTTCTTCCATAGCACTGTAATAACCTTAGCGATGGAGGAATTCTTATCGAGCCACTGAATCTCTTTGAAGTCCAAAAGAATGAGTGAGACAGAAACTGAGACAGAGAAAGACAGCGAAAGAGAGGGAGAGAGAGGCTGAGAGTCTTAAAATTAAATCCCCAGCAGGTGATGATAACTTGCGCTGAAGATGATGCGATTTTCTCATAAAGGCCCCCTTATGGCATGAGGTAGTGTCACATGACATAAGTGTGGAGCATTACCCAGGCTGAGTGCTACATCAGGTGAATACCATTATTGAGAATCCAAATCATATTTGATGCTTTCTGATTTATTCTCCTTTGATGCGACTGGTTCTTCTCTTCCTGATGCTGCAGTTCCTAATATTATACCTCAGCTAAATTCCACCGGGGGTATTTGCGGCAATTTTGTATCGAGCTTAAGCATTTCCTGTCCTGCATATCAGGGACTCATTGGAGACTGCAAGACTACAGCCCGGTAAGACACTGGACAGAGGACAATGTTATCTGTTCTATGCAGTCACGTGATTACAGGCCCCTAAGCCATCCATGGTTCATGTGCATGTTTGCATGTTCACCAATTAGGTTTAGCCTCCCAAACCTACTACTACTATCAAAGGGCACAATGGTCACACTGTTTCTCATCCTCTGAGAATTGAGTGAGCCCTGAATGGCAGGGTGATTAAGGACCAGGATCCCTCACTAGGGGCAGACTCCCTAGTGAAGCCGAGGAAATTGGGTGCTCCCCTTAAAAGCAACCCAGAAAATCACCACACGCTGTCATGTCAGACAAAATCACTGTAGCTTTTTTTTTTTTTTAATCATTATTATTAAAGGGTTAATCACACTATGATGCCTGTCGTGTCATATTTTCTCATACCATGCATAAAAAAGATACACTGGTTTTTCAGCTCCACATTTCTACCACAGCAGCGATGCCTTTTGCTCCAGTTAGGCCAAGTAGAAAAATCTGAGTATACTCTCTGGATGATTGAATAGGAGTAATGAAGCTTACATGGAATGTGCCCTCTCCCCAAAGCAGAAAACATCGGGATCTTGTCAAGTTGTTTTTGTCCAACAGCACTATAATCTCAAGGTCTTTTGAGTGCTTTTGACAGACAGACAGGGAGAAACAGAGGGAAAGAGAGAAACGGAGAGTGAAAGAAAGAGAAAGTGTGTGTGTGTGTGTGTGTTGTGTATGTGTGTGTGTGTTTTGTCTGACCATAGACTTTCAGACTTTCAGCTACTGGAACTAATTACATTTTTGGTCAGTTGACTCGCAGGGAAGAAGTTTTATTGATATTTGGAAAAAAGGAGTATAAACAGTTAATGTTTAGTATTTTGGTTCAAGTAAATCACAGCCTACAGTACACACTTCAGGCTGCACATAGCTAGATTGGGACTATGACAAAATCCTTCCCCTGCAGGAGTCGGGGCCTTGAGGCGGGGCTGATTAAATACCGTAGAGGCAGCACGATGCAGTGTGATGCAGTAATGGTTGCAGAGTGAGGCGTATAGGCAGAGAAAACAGTAAGCAGATCACTGACAGCTTAGCCTGTTTTAGAGATTACACTGAATATATGTAGAAGCAAAATTAATCAATAACATGCACAGAGAAGGTTGTAAATTGCATTACAGGTTTTCAGGTTTCTTAGTTGCAATAATCACAATAAAACACTATAAAATATTGGTTGGACTAATTTATGATATGCTGCCTCCTCCTGCTGTAAGATGACATGTACTGATTTATTATTGAGATTTATTTTGTTATTTAAATTCCTGCACCAACATTTATTGAAATGATGGACATAATTGAAGGGATTATAATTCATAGTTTCAAAAATATGGGGACCTTATATTTAGTGGAGTGGAGTGATATACCATCTGCTGCCAGAGTTCTGTTGTGCAGCCGCCGTCAAACTGGACCAGATGACAGTGATGGAGCCGTCCGCGTGCTTTCACTTTTACGTGCAGCCTGAAATTAGTTGTAAGGCACTCAATGACGAAATGAATGATCGTGTTGTCAATGATCGGCATTACGATACCTTTAAACGGGGGATCCCTATGCTCTGCTGCCAGCTTTGGCATTTCATTGACACTGATATCACAGCTTAAATTTAGCTCATAGACAAGGCATGAGAGATATCCTTCACAGACACTTAACTTATGAATGCATACAGTCACATAACTTGTAGGACATGATGGAATATAGTGTAAGTAGGGGACCTTGAGAGCGATAATCCTGAATGTTAATGAACCATGAATGAACATGAATCAACCATATACATCTACCTGTACTTCAGATTTGTTACTGAAGATGTAATGAAATATTTCATTTTCACTATGTATTTGCACTCTCAAGTACTTTATAGTTACAGCTGCTGCAGAGCCATTTCCCATGGGACGAATTAAGTTCTATCTCATTGCATCTTTGAGTTACAGACAGATACCTGAAGTCAGAAGTTCATTTATTGCATCATGTCAGATCAGGGCACTAACAGAAAGCAGCAACAGTGTAACTTTGGCTTTATGGTCAAAGTTGAAGGCCTGTAATAGGGCTGTCTATGCAGTGAAACCGTGTGCTTATACATTGCGTTTGTGTGCATCATCATGCCCTTCAGCAACTCTTAAAGGGCACCAACAAGCCTGCTCCACATCCATTAAATCTGCAAGACTGTAATTTATGGCAGAGTAAATCATTAAAAGGCTCCAGTGGTGATCACAGAACAAAAGTTTCAACATGTAACTTCACAGGTCTGTAGTGTAAATACAGACCTCAGACCCACAAAAGCCCTAAAAGTTTCAGAAATGGCTTTTGCATGTGAATTACAGACACATTTTCAAGCTTGTGCCTAGGTTGCATGTAAGTGAAGTTGTTTTGATGAATTAAATTTGTTCATATGAAGAAGATATAAAATGATCTCACATGATGTCACATCCAGAGTTTAAAGGTTGATGAAAAGAGTGGTGTAACTATATTATGATAATGTAAATGTAATACGCTTTCATATGCTTTTTTGTTGCTGGATCCATTTGACCTGAACCAGGGGATGTGAGAGAAGATGCAGCTGCTGTTAACTGGATAGAGGAGTTTTATTGGTGTAACTTTTCTCCTCGAGCCTTGTAGGAAAAAGAAAATCATACCAGGAAAACCATTCTGGTTCCCTGTATGTCAGATACATGCATATACAAACTGTGCCATCTTCTTGCATGACTGCATGATTACCACCTTGTACAGTTAGCAGCTTGTTTTTCATTTCTGTGTCAAAGGTTAAATGAGCTTTCATGGGCAGATTGTTCCCATTTGCTTCATTTACTTCAATAAGAATCAACCCTTTAACAAGTCCTGTCTTTCAAGAGGAGGCCACTGATTTGGCTCCCTCTCAACCCTATAGATTATATAACTGTGTCGGGATTCTCTTTGCTGTGGCATGTAGAAAACTTGGCACGGTGCAGGGCTAACAAAAGCGGTGGCTCGTGTCTAACGAAGCATGGCAGTATTTCTCAGCAAGGAAAACATGTTTGTTACCAGAGAGAGTCTGCTTACACTGCCTTTGGTGAATCCCCAGGTTACAGCAGTAATTAATTATTAAAAAACACTATCATTGACAATCCAGGTATAGATTACTATTGTATTAGTTCATCATTATCATTATGATCTGTCTCTGTTATGATTATGTCTCTCTTATTTAAATATAGCTTTTATATAGCTGCATTTCAATGTATTAAATTGCATGTTCTGTATTTGCTTGTATTTTTCACTAACAAATTGTAAGTTCATTATTTTTGTTTATAATTATAAGTTCCCAAAAATAGCGGTGAGCAGTGGCATACTTCGTAATTACTCTTCAACACACGCTAAGAAGCCTCTTTTAACAAATTACTTGAAACCAGACAACCTGGTCTGGAGGACAGCTCTCTAATCAAACAGAGCTCTGACTGTATCAACAAACATTAATTGACTCAACTGTAGTTTAAACTCATGCAAATCTGAAGAATCAAGGCAAGTTTTTAATTAGTAAAGAAGGGACTCCTCTGATGTGTGCAGCGCCCGGAGGAACTATAGAAACAGGATCCTCCGCATGATACTAAGAAAGTATTCCACACGATTTATATATCTCATTAATATTCAAGTTTGTATAGTGCGCATATTTAAATTTCAGTGTAAAAATGGGCAAGCCTAGTGGCCATATTTACTATTGTAAATAAAACTGAATTGCATGCATAATTGTCAAATTATGCATATTGTGCAGGTTTTATCTTATTGTACAGTGAATACAAGGTGCTTGCTGGGTATTTGTTTTTTTTTTTTGAATGTCTAAACTGTGAAGCAATAACAATGCAGAGGAGATTTTTTGACAGTGAATTTCTTTTTGTTTAAACTGAACCTAAAGAAGAATTATTTTAGATCTACATCATGGAAGCAAAAGGGAAAAGAAAAGTGTGCCTCTCCGTGCTCTTGTTTTTGACTGGAGGCGCAAGAGGATACATGCTGGCATTGGCGAAGAGTGACGAGTGGCAACGATATATCTTCCTACTCCTCCTGAGTATCGTGTCTTCACATCCATATTGAGACTTTCAAATCTCCTGTTTAAATGACAAAATATGCATTCCTGCAATTCATAGTATCACAGCACAGGTCGTGTTACTCCAACGCTGGTGGGCAGTTGTTTGCAGTATGCATTCACGGTATCCTTGCAGCATCTGTACGTGTTGAAATTTTAGAAGCTAACGTCTACCACCTCCGCTGCTGTCCCAGGGAGAACAGGAGAAGTATCTGGAGCAAAGGTTAAGACACAGTCAACTTGCAGCATATGACGATCTGTTTATTCAAAATAAATCTTGTGCACACGTGTGTGAATGTGTGTTGGTGGAATATTTTAATAACGCAGGCCGTATTTATTTATGCTACTGTACTCAATGTCTGACTTTGAACTAGAGTACTCAATGTGAAATTAATACAGATAAGAGAGGCGGAAAAGG
>JAOXYL010000071.1:11171090-11201982 GCA_028564955.1 Terapon puta
TATATATAGATATAGATATATAGATATATATAGATATATATATAGATATATATATATATATATAATTTCTATTTGGAATGTGTTAAGGGAAAAAAATAAATTTATATTTCTTTGTAAGGTAAGACATTTTTGTAAAAGTATATTTTGCAGTCATTTTTAATCCAATGGACCATATCTCAAAATCACCTTCACTCCCCTCTTGACCTTGTTGTTGCTTAATGGTGAGTTTAACTATTGTGTTGGACTGAAGGAGCATGAAGGATCTTTAAGACAAATATTAACACATGAAACATGTGGACTCATAAAAACCCCAGCGAACGTCCTTTCAGAGCAAGGTCACCCGCGTGGTCATTGAATGCATCATAAAGTTTGGTCACAGAGAATTACCAAAAGTTACACGTACAGTGTTTGTGAATCATTGCACGCGTGCAGGTTTTATGCTCCCTACTAGACAACCAGTTTTGTAAAGCCTCCAGTATTTACACAGGAGATATAACCTGTGGCTTTGGATCAGGAATTTCTCAAAAGCTATTACATATCTCCTGGGTGATATGTACATAAAGTAGATATTGTAAAATTATAGTTGCAAAGAGTGTTTACACAGGAAATTGTAGGTAGGATTTTTAGATTGAGGGTTTACATGAGGCACACTCTGATTCTTAACAATGGGGTTGTTTTATAACCTCTGAGAACTCCTCCAAGTAACAGAAATATTTGTAAGTGTAACAAATACAAGCCACTGAAGCCACCTTTGTGACAGCCATAACACATTTTAAAGAATCTGGTGATAACCTTAGCGTGTCTCTGTTAACAATATAATCATTAAAAAGAGGGAAGTTAAACAACATTCAGCGTGTCCACTGAGTGCTCAGAATGTGCTTTCAAGTGCTGTTTAGTCTGCCTCTGCAAGTCATCATAAATCACCACATGAAATGCAGCAGCTTCAGCTTTCAAAGAATCTCTTTGTCACACCATCTGATATGAACGTACTGAACCGAGTATTTTTCAAACCAGCACAATAAGGTTACATCAGTTTATCACATACAAGTTTTCCACCACAATGCTCAGGGGAGTACAGGACGTAACAAATATGTTCCTGCGGTTCTCACTCCAAGAATGTTTGTTTTTTAATAATTGCTATGAAGGACAAGCTAGAGCATAATACTAAAATAGATTTGGCAAGCTTAGAGGCAAACGTTTTTGACAGGTGACGACCGTTTACTCTCAGTGACAATGCAGACCTGTCCAGACAAAATATCCTATGCGCTGCTTGTTTATTGTTCCTGTATTCATCAAAGTGACAAACATCTATAATCAGAGAAAATGAAAGTGGGCTTATAGCTAGAAATAATAGAATGGTGACATTCAAAATGACATTATTTGAAAAGCTGAATGTAATTGTAGGTATACTGGAGAAAGAATGATCATTTCGCAGTGATTTGTTTACTGATCCACGTCTACAGACACTTCACAAACACATTTCTGTGGACCAGAATGATGCAGTGATGGCAGATTGTCAAATGGATAAAGGCACAATTGCCCTCAAAACACCCATGTGTCCATTCATGAAGGATGACACATATCTGACATTACGGGGGCATACATATATCTTTTGAAATGTTGAAATACTATAGGGCTTGAATTCATGTCTGATATTTACTGAAATTAACTTTAATTATTACCATCTTTCACAGCTTAATTCATTATACTATTAAGAGTCAACATATAACTCTTCTGGGGGTCTGGATGTATAGTCCCCAGGTGTAAGTGAACCAGGCCTCTAAAAGTGAACAGACCTCTGCTGGCTTGGAGCAAAAGTCATGATCCAGTTAGTGATGTGAAATAGATGCAAGTGTAAAAGAAGACAGGAGGAAATGTGCTTACGCCCAAAATAGTTTCAGTTTGGCAGCTCTCACACATCTGACTTTTTTTTTCTGATGGAGCTGCAGACATCTTTTTTTTTTAACCCAGACACAAGAGGAAAGAAAGTGTGTTATGATGTGCTATATTGTGGGAGACCTCAGATGCTCGCTGTGGACCAATGAAAACACAGGGCGTTGCTTACAGTACAGGTCAGATAGGTTTTCACGTGTTTGCAAACCCCATTTCCTGAAGATCAATATCAGAAGAGCACCCAAAATAGGCAGCTACAGTTTCTCCCTTTGGCGCCTGAACTGATGAAAAACGAGAGACCTGTACTTTATTTTTAGTCATTTGAAGAAGTTTGAGTTCCTCCTTGTAAAAGCACACCTTGTACACCTCGAGTAATCACACATAAACCTCTGCGGGTGCGGATAATTTATGTTATTAAGCAGTTAAGAAAAGTTAGCAATTAGTGTAAAAGATGCATGAAGCTATGCTGTTTTCATGGCATTTATTTATTAACTCACTCATTTAATCCCACTGAGGCCACAGTAACCCCTCAAACAGCAAAGTATTTAATGAAAATAGGTAATAACAAAGGCGGGAGGCTCTTTTCGTCCAGTGCTATCTGTATTCATCCTGCAATCACGTAGATTACATGTTTATCTTTCCATTCGTTCTAAACCGTTTTTTTTTTCCTGGAGGCTTAAGCATGATGAAAATGAATGTGTGTGCTTTTGCTTACTAATGTGCAAACACTTGAGCACCTGATCCAGATAAAACAGAGATGTGGAATTTTATTGGCCTCTTTCTTGACACAGACACGGACTGATGGTTCATAGTTTTCAGGGCTGTTAGGCAGCGTTTAAATGTAGAAGTCTGTACTTATAGAATGATAAACTAGCCCTTTATTGAGGTTAATCCTCAGATACTACCTGTTACACTGTAACAACAGTCTCTGCTTTTTTTCAAAAATGAGGACAGATCAAAGCTGTTTTTATTCTTTCATTTTATTACTCTGTACTCCTTATCCTGGCTGCCCTAAAGACTAAAAACAAGTACAATATATTTTTTTCTAACCAGAACTTTTTGTGTGTGTGGGAGTTTTGAAGAAGACTCTTGTGAATAACTCCCACAGTGATGCGAGTATATTTTTACCAGTGGCAGAAGACCTTACTTTACTTAAGTACAAGTAATAAAACCACAGTTTGAAAACACAAAAGTCCTACATTCAAAAAATGAAAAGTGCAAAATGCAAATGTAAAAGTTTCTGTTATTCAGCATTGTTCCCATTGTCAGCTTGATATTATAATGATAATCTTGCATCTGTAGCTACTATAACAATACATTGTAATCTATAAGATGGTTTTATTGCTTTGGTATGAAAATAGTTTATCTGTAAATTGACAATAGATGTCAAATACAAGTAATAAAGTAAAAAGTAAGTAATGTAGAGCAGGTGAAGTAAGAAGTATAGCCTTTTTTTAAAGAGAAAGTTGAAATGACAAAGTGGTCATTTAATGTGTAGTTCTGCAGTCTTCCAAGAATAAGTGGTTTTGCAACTGTTGTGCTTACTCCAGTGTGTTTTCAAAAGTCTGATATGATTAAGATGCTGAGGATGACTGAGTTACTCTGCCGTAGCACTCTGTGCAACAGTGCTACTGTTTGCACAGCAAGCAAATCTCGTGACTCCTCCCCCTGAGCAGGCTGTTTAATTCCCGTGAGGTGATGCCCAGTTAGTAACTTAATAAAGCTGTTGGATGCAATCCCGGGGCACAATGTGTGGATCATGTTCGTCTGACAGACCTGCTCTCTGCTCCACTCCTGCGCTCACACAGCCTGCTGCCTTGGTGTAAGTACTGCAGGTCACAGCCGTTTCAACTCTTAGATGTGAAGAAGGGAAAGATGTCTGTGCTTGTTGAATAACTCGCCAGGACTTATGAATGAAAACACGCCACATACAACGGGGACACAGAGAGAGAGAACATGTTATTGCTTTTGGTAAGTGTTGGCCTTTTGATCTAGGAAGACTGAGGTTATCAGTGCAACTTTGTTGCCTTAAAGGTTTGCTGAACAGAATGTAGTGAGCTTCAGATTTAACTTTCAACCTTGTTCAAAATGCACAGTAACTTACTGATGCTTTTATTCTTGTTAATTGTGTTCTTTTTTAGCATTAATTGTCAAAAGATGCAAATCTTTCCTCCATCCTGTTTTAAGTTCATTGAGTGACAGCAATTAAACATTGTATGCTGGGAATGTAAGTGTGATCATTTGCCCCTATACACAATGTTTAAAGAATGCTCTGTACGGCGTTTTGTGATGGAAAGTCACTGGCTTAAATCCCTAGTGGAGTTATAAATGTTGTGCCCAGAGGCAGCCGTCCTGATAGGGTTCAGTACATTTCCAGCCACATGCACACACAAGGAATACATAAGTAGGCTAATCATTTTGCTCATTATTCTTTTTGCCAGGAGGTTCCTATCCTGGTGTAACTGTCAGAGCATAATGGTGGCTTTTAAAGGGATCTGGACCAAGGACTTCTGGAGGGCTGTGTCTGGAGAATACCTGGCCACTCTCATCTTTGTCCTTCTCGGTCTGGGCTCCACCATCAACTGGGCTGCAGGCGAGGAGAAGCCTCCTCCGGCTGACCTAGTCCTTATCTCCCTGTGCTTTGGCCTGAGCATCGCCACTATGGTGCAATGTTTCGGCCACATCAGCGGCGGACACATTAACCCAGCAGTCACTGCTGCTATGGTGGTGACTAGAAAGCTGAGCCTGGCAAAGGCGGTTTTCTATGTGGTGGCTCAGTGCCTGGGAGCTATTACAGGAGCTGGAATCCTCTACCTAGTCACACCTGCTGCTGTTAGAGGCTCCCTCGGCGTGACCACGGTAAAAATCTGACCATGTTCACTTTTACCTGCATGTAAAAGTTTTCTCACAGTTAAGTGAGTTAAAGTTCACTTGGAAAAAACTTCTGTTTTCAAGGTGAACTCCAGAATCTCAATAGGACATGGTCTTCTGGTGGAGCTCCTCATCACATTCGAACTGGTCTTCACCGTGTTCGCCACCTGTGATCCCAAACGTACAGACCTCGGAGGCTCTGCCGGCCTTGCCATCGGCTTTGCTGTGGCTATTGGTCACTTATTTGCAGTAAGTACCTTCCAGTAACTTAGATAAGGGAAATATTTATAGCAGCGTTTCTCAAATAATGTTGGCCTCTCGCTCTGTTGTTATGTTCCAAAATTCTCATGATGACTCCAGCAAGAGAAAAATCCACAATACATCATAGACATCCTCTGCTGACACCTCCTGTGCTCTCGACCCCGGCAGTGAAACCGTGATTTAAAGATTCATCTCGGAAACCTTATTAAATTCAACACACCACATTAAAGAATTGTAGAACAAGGCCAGCTCTACAAGTGCAAGCCTCTTTAGCATGCACTGAGAGCTAGAGCACTGGTGCTTCTTGAGGAAGAGCAGGTGCATTAAAGCAATGTGTGATATTGTGTGCTTCTCACTGATTCACACCCACGTGCACATCTTTATTGGAGGCTGCCATCGCATAGCAACCGATCTCTGGGGGCTCCCTAAACCCTGCAGAGCAAATGAATGCACAGGGAAATAGATGTTATCTCTCACACTGCTCAACTGATTTCTCCCTAAGCCTGTTTTGCAAATGCATACATACACATATCATGACTTGCATTTGATATATTTTGCAGTATAAGAGCATTATAGCTAAAGACATGCACGTCCAATGATAATGCTATAAAAATCTGTGGTGTTTTGTCATTTAGACTGAAAACAATGTGTCCTCTAGATCCCTTACACAGGAGCCAGCATGAACCCTGCTCGATCTTTTGGGCCTGCAATGGTCACGCTTAACTTTGAGAACCACTGGGTGAGTAAAAATCTTTCTTTTGGGAGTTTGCATGCTCAAAATAACCCACTTACTCCTGACAGTGACTGGACAGGTTTGACGGGACATGTCTCAGTGCTGTATGGTGTGGTAAAGATGTTACGTGATGGTACCATGAATAAATGCCCTAAAATGGTTTGTGCTAGAATGGTGATCTTATTTTAATGTTCCGAAGAGGGCAAACTCTATCACACCAGGCTAGCACAGCATTTGAAACCCGGTAAGGTCACATTTTCAGCGCGATTGCCAGAACCGTTAAAGCAGCTGTGACCCAAAGATGAAATCAAGGAACAGCTTTTCTCATATTACCAGTTAATGCAAGGAGAAAACCTAAATGAGGTGCTTTAAATGCTTATTAAAAGCCTTGAATTTGACCTTTGAATTTATGGCTTCGTCCAACAAAGGAAGTACCAAGGAAATAGGAAATTTACCGAATTTCCACCTCCAGCTACATAATGAGATGCCACTGAACAAGGTGCAAAATAGCATTAGCTCTGAATTTTTGTACCCAGGCAATTATTTCCACCGAGCTATTTTCAGACAGCATGGTGTCATATTGTGTGTGTGCATGTGTGTGTGTGTGTGTGTGTGTGTGTGTGTGTGTGTGTGTGTATGCATCTGTGAGTGGCTGATATGCTTGGCTTATAACACTGTCAGTAACTGTCACTGGGGTCAGTATCATATTCAGTAGTGTCTCTTCTTGGAAGCAAATGTCCGATGCTGCAGACACTGATCTACCTGCTCCTGATCAAGGCTGACCCTCTTTTCCCAATTTTTTGCCCATCAATGCAGGAAGGTCTGATAGTTCCTGTAGTGGTGTCAGCATCTGCATTTTGTTGAGAATAATCAGCCATCTCCCACGGGCACCATTTAACCAGATGGCTAATGAATATGTTTGTCTTGCTGTTTATGGCAGGTGTACTGGGTAGGACCTGTTCTGGGGGGCATCCTGGCTGCTGGTCTTTATGAGTACCTGTACTGCCCCGACCCTGAGATGAAGAAGAGGCTGAAGCAGGTCTTTCAGAAGGACCCATCAGGGAAATACAGGGAGGTGGAGACAGACGACATTGCCATCAAGCCGGGCTCTATCCACACCATCTCTGATGTGGGGAAAGCTGAGAAAAAAGATCCTTTCCAGGACTCGACGGGAGAAGTGCTATCTTCAGTATGACTATCACGTGCACTGGAAATGGAGACCAATTTGTAGAGCAGAGTGACAGTTTTTGGAGCATCCATCTCGAGCCTGTCCCCCCTCCAAAGACTTTGTCCTCAAAGCGGAATATGATTTCTGTCCGTGAGGCTTCACAGCAAGGCTGAATTACTCTCATTGTCATAAAGCTAATATGATGCTATGCCCCCATCCTACAAACATCTACGAACTATTCAATACTGCTCCTGAGGCCCTCCGTCAATGATTTAGAAGCAGTGTTGGCATGTGGCATGCACTGCACACTGCAGAACGATGGCCTGCAATACATTTTGTTAAAGAAATACATGCAGGGTCAACCAATTACAGGGGGTCATCACGCTGAATTGGAGAAGTGAAGAAGAAAATGCAGCCTTGTTATTTTTGGATTAGTGTCACATTTGGTCCACGTATTGTATACGGTATGCAATAACAGGAGGGATTTTCCTTGTGATCATTAAACACATTACAGGTCCCAAGCAATGTAAGACAGCCCCGACAAGCTTTATTATCAGAGCTGTCTTATACTGCGCTCTATTTTCAGTGCATTAGTCAGGGAAACAACCAGTTCATCTTTATGGAAACACTGTTTCTATAAAAGTCTTTCACCTCTTTTTGCTTGTTGATGTTTATTGAATAATGATATTGTGACCTTTATGTCACAAAATGTGAAAATGTATCTGTTTTATAATATAGATCTTTGATTTTGTTCCTTATTTCTCCTTATGATTTGCTGTATTTCATGCTGAAGTATTTAACTTATTGATAAGGTATTTGGCTGTTCTGTCATCATGATTTTGCTTTCAGTTCTTTCATGCTCACAAAATGGACGTGCTACAGGGTGCGAAAGATATTAAGTTGTAATAATAAAGTTTTTTATATGAACAGTTTCTCCTTGGCTTGTTAACATGTTTTAAAACATACAAACAGAACTATTGCACAAATTTGCACACATCCATAAAAAACCCAGTGACCATAACTGTGAGGCTTTCCACTTGAGGCACTTGTTTCTGGTAGTGGGAGCTGCTCACTGGGGGGAGGAATGGTTTGGATCAATGATGAATTGGCTCATCTGCCTTTAGATTATGTCTCCCTATAGCCAGATAAATGTCCACGATGTGTGTTCCTCATGAGTTAAGTCTCTGAGAATAGCTTCATGTAATCTCATTCCACCAACAGAGCACAGGAAATGATACCACTTTGAGATACGAAATAGAGGCGATCTGTTATGTCTCCACTTTATTTCCTTTGCAAAAAGAAAAGGTGCAATTCAATCTTTTTCTGTAATGTGAATGAAATTATCAGCTCTGCTGCTGCATCAACTTAAGTTGTCTACATGATGCAGCTATATTGTGTCTGCGAGTATAATTCAGATACTAAATCAAAATTGTTTTTACTCATATGGACTAACTCCAACCCCCCCTTCCACCTACTTCCTTAAGTACAGATTTTCTATGTGCCACTAGCATCATCTACTGGCCATGGTGGGAATCACCTTCTCTGCAATAATGCTCCCATTTGTATTTCTCCAGGGGAGGGCAGCCACGAGCCTTGGATACACAGGTTACGCTGCAAACGAGGGTAGACGCAAGTCGATTTTATTCATAAGTCTGAGCCACATTTCATTTGAAATTGGTCCAGGCCATTAATTCAGAACTACACAGGAGGATTAGGTGTTGCATAGCCATATAACAGAGACCCGGTACTCCAATAGGAGCCTAAGCAACTTAAGACTAAAGTACTTTTTTCCCCTCCAACCTTAGTATTCTTAGCATTTTTGCAATTCTATGAGAGGATTCTTGTTTGCACCCAATCTGCCTCAATTGAACTGCATTTTAATAGGTCTCAGTATTAAATGCTTGCAGACAGTTGTCAGTGTTAAAAGCTATTAGCATGAGACTGTTGACGAATGCTGTTCGTCAAGGCTTACTGAAGTTGAAAATGCACTCTGCCCAATTTCTCAGCAGCGCCATCCTTTACCTGCAGGCGCGCTGCCTTTATCCCTTAAGGCTTCGGTGGCTCGAGGCCAGCTCCCCCTCAGCTCCCTTTAATCATCTTTACAGCCTAAATAAATGAGTACATAAATCTGATGTTTCATGCATTGACTATTTCCTCTTGGGACGGGCGGTGGGGAATGGTTCTCACTGGGCTTTTGATTTATTGGCCCTCGCCCATCTGAAGATTAAATAGAGGCAGACAGGTGAGGAGAGGAGTCCCTGCTGGACTGAAAATTTGAGTTTGTTCTGAATTTCATACTGGTGAGCGAGCGTGAAATGTTAATGAGTATAACAAGTATAACAAGTAAAAAGTGTCCTCCATGTGCATAGAGCACAAGATATTATTGAGCTTCCTTGTGATACATTTGCATGCTCTCACACAAATGAGCAGATGCTGCAAAGTGCCAATCAAATCCTAAGATTTCATTAGGAAAATGTTCTCCCTGTGTGTTGACAAACTTCCAAAGGCTTGGTTTAGACACCTCAATTAGGAAAAGGCAAATAAAAAGTGACAGCAAATAATAGACCAGCGCTTTTTCAGCTGTCTGTTTGTTAACATCACGGCTTATCAGTGTGATGTTAAGCAGAAAACTGATAATGCATGGGTAGCCTTCACAGTGGCTGCCTCCATAATTCATTAATTTACATTCACAGTCATCGCAAATACAAACAATGGCTATATGATGGGAATATTGTTATAACTAGAGCTTCATTTGCACATCATACAGATGCCAGCCGAGTATATCTCAAAGTGCATCTCCTGCTTATCTAACTGGGAGCAGACTGATTTTTTGCGACTTGAAAATTCAGACGCTCAATTCCCAGCGTACAACAGAAGGGGCAAAAGATAAAACACACACCTTAAAGATCATTAGCAAATAATATTTGGGGATTCGTGAGGAAAAACAGCGTTAAACACTTGTTTAATAATTCATACTATAAACAAGAAAGTCTCCCACTTCCTTAATAATTTAGACGTAAGCTAATGTTGATTTATTCAGGAAGGTCTCTGCCACCAGCACCGCCTGGAGTGCCCAAATTTGAATTAAAGTAGGACAGTAGCAGGCGAGTCTGTAATAACATTTGTATAATTTTATTATTGCTCTGGGCTCAGTTCATTTCCTCCTCCAGTAGCTGCGTGAAATTGTTTGATTCTGGAAACTGCCTTGAGTCTGCGGCTCTGGGGTAGGAGGGTGGTACAGGAACAGGAAGGCATGCGACACTCGCTCTCTCTCTCTCTCTTTCTGATGCTGTCAGACACATAAACACAGACACGCACAACTCCGCGTACACACGCATACACACATGCAGAGAGAGAGATAAATAACTTTGTTATTCTGGGTTTTGTAATACTGTTACATTGGCTCACTTAATAACTCAAGCTGTCTTGAGAATATGATTGATATTCTCACTCACCTTGTCACTTATGATAAATATTTTACTGCGTTTATGTGAGATAGCGAGGAAGTGGAATAAGTCATTCATTACATTATCAAATCATATAAATATGAGAGTTTCTGTTTACGTCTTTCTCCAGCCGAGAGATTGCCATTTCTCGTTAATATTAGTCAAAGAAAGTCACTTCCACTGCTCTCGTGCAAGGAGTTTGTTCGTGAAGAAGCTGATCTGATGAAATTCCAGCTTTTTGTAACTTATACTAAGAAATATTTCATTTCATTTGGCCCACAAGGAAGAATTAAAGTTCATAATCATTTGGAAGTTTACTAAGCTATCAAGTCTTATCTCACGACTTCTAGTTTGTGGTGCTCCTCTACTGTACTGTGATTTTGTTTACAAATGATAGGACTATCATTTCCAAAATGGTAATTTACAAAACTCTGATTACTCTAACACAAACAATCAAGTTTGTGAGGTATTAGCTCATGTAACACACACCTGAGACCCCGGTGGCTTTGACACAGGAAGGGAGGGTGGAGAAGTTCTGATTGGTTTCCTCGGGGCTCTGCTTCCAACTTCCCACCCGCACACATTCCCTCACTCCTCCCCCTCCTCCCCCCTTCAATTCCTTTATGCAGAGCAGCCCAAACTGCAGTTTGATGAAACACATTTGTTTGACTTAACTCTTGCCTCGCCATCACGGCTAAATCTCGGAGGCCTGTCGGTGTAATGTGGCCCAACAGCAATTGGGTTAATGAGAGGATATATGTACAAGTGTGGGACTTGACCGGAGGAGCTGTTTTCCATTTGGGTTTGGTCTGCTTGTGTTATTAGGGAAACCTTTATTATTGTTGCCCTCTAGTGGGAACCATATAATAGGATTACATTTTATTAGAGCCTCCCAGCATTACCCAAGCAGCCCCCTCCTCTTGTCTCTCTTCCCCTCATAGTGGTGTCACCGACTCCTCCGTCCACTGTGGATGGGATGGGTGGATTTGGGGCAGAAAGGGAGGCCAACGAATGGTTCTTGGAGTGAGCCCTCACAGCGGGGACCCTCATCTCCCCTTAGTTACAGAAAAGGTGACTTGTGAATGTAAAATCTTGATTTTTCATTCACTTTCTGTCAAATAGAAAACTGAGACCCTTTCATTGGCAGAGCAGGCTCCATCAGGTGTGCCATGCTGGTATCGCGCGAGGTGATAACACCTTTGGTAACGGTGAGGCGAACCTCACAGATTTTGCATATTGAAAGTTTCTGAGGTAGAACAAGGACGCAATCACAGCACGCAGGCTCCCTGGTTGTCAAAAGCATTTGCTTGCTACCACTAACCGCACAAAGGAGCTCCTCTGTCATATAATTACCATTGTTAACGTTTGGCCTTCCATTGCCATACCTGGTGGTATGACTCGAGCTGCACTGTAGCAACAAGAGTCGTTCTCCACAGCTAAATTTCTTTTGTGCCAAAGATAATATTTGATGAACAGCTCTGGCCTAAAACTGCACAACCCTGCAGGGCAGATTGAGTCAGGCTCTGGAGCAGCTTCAGCGCTTTCCCATATCCAACCCACTCCCTTACATAACCACGGGCCATTAGCGGGGTGTGGCGAGTATAGCAGCAGTTATTAACATGGTTTGATGGTTAAAGCAACATCTCTCTTAGTCCACACTGACTGGTTTGAAGGGACCTGAAGGCCAACGTCAGCCAGTCGGTGCAAGACTCCACACGGTTTAGCTGCATAAATATTATCTGGCACTAGAAATGAACACAGAGGGATTTTGAGAAAAGCAGTATGTTAACTAAATCTTAAAATTCAGGAGCTAAAAAGGCAAAAACATGTCATTTCTGAGTGAATAATGATGCTTTTCATTCTGTGTTAAAATTTAGTTAGATTCCAGCTTTAAAGGAAAATCATGGAACTTTTGGCAAACAGGGTGACGAGTATGGGATGCAGCTAAATGCTAAAGGCAAACAGTATCATAAGCACTGAGAACTCAGTGATGTCCACTGCATACCAATGTATATTTATATATATATATATAGCCACCATAAGTTACCAGTCATACCAGACAAAGTTAGGCTGTATGTAATTACTGAGAAATGCATCTCATTACTTATGAGCTTATTTATTTATGACAGAGTACTGAGAGTGTGTTCCATCGTCTTGCTTGAAGTGTTTTGACAGAAAAGAAAGATGACCGAGCTAATCACGTTATCATTTTGTGAAACGCCCGCAGTCACTTTCTCAAAGTTCCAGCAGGCAGAATAGGTTTTCCAGGATTGCTTTCTCCCGCGTGTGCACGTATAACCCCATGATGTCATCCAGGCTAAGGCAGTTTCTGTTTGGGGCAAACTCACATCTGCTACCAATCTGGATAATTTGTCCACCAGAATATGGTGCAGCCAGCCTGTGCTCTCTCGCTCGCTCACTTCAGCTCGCTGTAGCAGTTAGGTCTGAGGCCAAGAAAAATACTGCCCCTCCACGACGGCATTCGAACAATGATTTTGTTTTTTGGTATCAAACACCACATGTATTCAAAGATCTGCCCTGTTTAGTTTCAACAACATCAGAGGCATATTTTGAATACTGAAGTGAGAGGATCCCATTATGAATGAGCTCCATTTGTGTGGAAAATGGATAACGTATGGGATTTTAAAGCCTGGGGTGTTTTTCGTTCACTATAGTTTCTCAGACTAATGGCATAAAAATGTGTGCGTGCGTGTGTTTGTGCGTGTGTGTGTAGGGTGATGGTTAAGGCTCGGTGTATCATGCGCCGGCCAGTAACCTCTGGGGCAAATAATTCCATCGTAACACTTTAATCTTGTGTTTGTTTTCCTGTGGGACACACAGTCGGAAAAAAAGTGGAAAGTTTAATGGTCCCTGGATCGGATGGGCAAGGGAGAGCTGGCCTTTCCTCAAAAGTGATTCTGTTTATCATCTAAAAAAGATGCGCTGAGAGGGGAACGCTTTTGATGAGGCTGGACTGGAAAATGTTGCTGTTAGTACGCTTGCGTCCACGCGGGCCTCTTGACGTGGCGATTTCGCTCCACTGTTGCTCCGAGAACAGACTCGGATTCTGATGAGCATCAAGACCCACACCCCGATTGTATATATTTCTTTTCTTTTCGACTTCTCTCTACTTTTATCCCACCGTCTCTGCCTTTAAAGCTGGGTAATGTTACAGCAGCACAGGCAAACTGATTTGCCTTGCTGTTTAAAAAAAAAAAAAAAAGAAAAGAAAAGAAATAAAAGTTGGTGCTCTGGACAGTAGGGGGCGCATGAGGGGGCGTTTCAGCCTCATCCCACTGTGCGTGGCGTGAGGATGTGAACGCGAAGAAGTTAACTGTCAATTCCTGGTCCAGATGTGCACGGAGCAGCACTCTTGGCTCAGAATAATCGCGCGTGTTCACACTGAGGAATTTTACAAAAGGGAGAAGACTTTGAACGTGTAATTCCTTTTTGCCGGCTGCATCCCCCAAGTCAATGTGAAAGCCTCAGAAGTGCCTCAATCTCCCTGAAATCATGCATGGTTGAACATTTGAAATGAGCTCGCACATCACCCTCAGGCACTGATTCAGACTTGATTGGGGCAAGGCAAGCTGCAAGTGCTTATTTATACAACTACGTCATTTGGAGGTTGTCCAAAGGGAGGAAGGAGACTGAAAAAGATTACAAGGGGGGGTGAGAGAGAGAAACTACAGAGTGAGAATTTCATTAAGCACATTCCATTAATTTAATAAGTTGGTGCCAGGCTAATCAACAAGTTGTTTGACGCACATGTGCGTGGTTAAAGAAGCAGATAGGTTAGATGCTTTGAGAAGTAAGAGGGGCTGAGAGGGAAGAAGAAGAAGAAGAAAAAAAAAATCAAAGGACTCCACCAACAATCTATATAATTATCATCATCTGCTGCTTTTCCTCCCTGGCAAAGAAACACTCCATCCATTTGTAGCAATCGCCCGAGGGAACGTTACATCAAAACTAATCATAACGATTAAAATCAGCTTCTCTGCGAGAGGGAGGCAATAGGCAAGTTGGAGGCAGGAGGAGTGAGGGTGTTGTAAATGCAAGGCAAAAAAAAAAAAAAAAAGATTTCTTTATTTGATTTTATAAAAACATAAACTCAACAAAGACTGAGGCGCTGCCGCTGTGATCTCTTCCCTTTGCTCGGAGTTTTATCCTGCAGATTGGTTTAGACTGGGGCAGAGACATGAGCTAATTGTATCCTGATCTTTGCCTTGAGGGGTTTCGGAGCCCTGGAGCAAGTATTCTCTGTATTTTGTTCTGTCTACCTTAGCCAAGCTATTGCATTTCTCACTGGTGTAGGAAGAGAAGCAGATCGCGGGCCAATTCGGAGGGGGAAAAGGTGCACAAAAAGATACTTTGTGCCGCTCTATGTTTCAGGTAAGCGGAGATTTATTTGGTTTGCCATTATTTCCGCGGCTGGATGGACTGGGACATTGAGGCGCAGCAGCTTTTACGCATGTGCCAAGCGATTCGAGCGGTACAGTTCTTAAAAAAAATATTTAACCACTTCCTGGCTATTGTTCCTTAGTTGCCGCACAAATGTATGCGCTCGGCTGCGATGTGCGAGGCTTTTTCTTTTTTGGCACGTCTGCCGCGGACGAGGAGCGGATCGGACGGCGATCTTGTCGAGCAAAAAACACGCACGCACACACACACACACACACTCCACTCGGCCACCGTGTGAATTGGCTCCTGGCGCGTCTCGGCTCACGACCACGTCGCCGTCTGCGCGTCGCCCGTCGCCGTTTAACTTGCTCGCAAAACTTCCTCAAACCCGCGTTCGTCCGCGCCGCAAAGATCTTTTTCGGAGTCGTCTCTTTTTCTATGTCGCGGAACAGTTCTGTTTCCTGGCTGCCCCAGATCCTGTAATGAAAGGCGCCATTGTGGAGTAATTCCGCCGCGGGCGTTTTTTCTTATTCTGTTAGACTGGCTGTACCTTTTTTTTTTTTTTTACGCACGTCAATGCAGAATATGTGAATCATCCTTTAATAAGAGCGGTCGTGTTAAAGGAGTCGTGTTTCCGCGAACAAGGGCAAAAAAGAAAAAAAGAAATAGGGGACGAAACGCGTCCTCTCTTCTCTTCTCCTGGCTCTGACCGCGCCGTGCGTAATCAACTCCAAGGTCCGAAGGCGAATCGGCACATATAGTTTACTAAGTGATAATCCTCAGCTGCTTCGCCTCTGGGAGCTTGAACTGTGTAAAGGAGCATCTGCCAGGCTTCCTAAACTTTATACCTTAAAATTGTCGATTGCACTCCAGACAGATGATAGTTTGTGCGCTTGGTTTCTTGAATATTTCTTACTTCACGTGCTTTCAGTGACATCTGTGTAATGTGATATCCCAAACAAGACCCCTCCAAGTTTAGGTCACCTGCACTGACAGCCAATACTCGGTTTCACCGGTTTCAGAGGGCACATGAACAAACACAGTGGGATTGAGATGTTGGCTTGTCAGCAGCGATCACTTGATGGCGCTGTAATAACAAACCCATACCACTTTGCTGCACACACACACACACACACACACACATACAGCATCCCGACATGTGTTTCCCAGTACGCTTAACAAGCACGCTCTGATCAGGTAGGAGACAAACATTTAAAGGCAAGTCAGTCAGTCCGTATGACTTTTTCCCAGATTACAGCACCGGTTCCAAGTTACAGATGCTTTACTTGCCAAATTGAAGCTCCTTGGAGACGCACGCTGTTATTATATTTCATGCTGTGGCCCTGCCACTCCTGCGCCCTGGGACAGTTTGTGCCTGTGAACGTGCACTGCTGTCTCCAATGGCCTGCGGCAAGAGAGCGCTGATCGCACTTCCTCATCTGTGATGTCATGCTGATGTACCGCTACTGTTATTCGCACAAATAATTATGTTGGAGTTGGAAAGGAGCCTTACTACTACTAATAAAACTGCGATGAAAGCACTGAAATGAGAAACTTTATATCAGCTCAGGTTGCCCTTTAATCACTGTCAAGGCAGCAGGTCGAGCTCTGTGGATTCTCGAACACAGACTGGACAACCACGAGAAAAGAAAAGAGGTTAAAAAGTAGTTTATCCAGAAAATCATATTTCCTCCGTAGCTCGGGCGCGAGTCAGCAACGTGTCCCTCCACTTGTAACTTCCCTCTGCGTGGCAACGACTTTATCCCTCCACTTAAAGTGTAGTATTTATGCATTTGCCGCCTGCCGTTATTGAGACACACGTTTATAAGAAATACGGCGAAATTCAAGTTGGGACTTGTGGCATCAGTGTAAAACATGTTTCTGTACTCATCAAGTGAAGACAAACAAAACAGCATAATTGCTTTATGTCAGTGTGCCGTGAAAATGAGACAAAAGAAGAAAAATAGCAACCAACAGCAGATGTAGTGTTGCACAGGTGCCGTTAGTATAGTTACCTTAAAATGCCTGATAACTCCTGACCAGACAACCGGCCTACAATATTTGTCCAGGCCAGTCTGTTACGACAGCCCCACTACCTGTTATATATATATGTTTTTTTGCCTTTACAGCCGGCACTGACTGAAGTTAACCCAGAGTCTGTAGTTGCCTGTGTGTGGACATTTGAAACAAATGGCCGTGGGCAACAAAGCAGAGACAACCCATCCAGATTATGTAAATACCAGTCTGCCTGCCTGGAACAGAATGTTAATGCTCTGATCTGAAATGCTAATTGTGTCTTGTGCGATATGTCGCAACACTGAAGAGCTGCATTGTGGGATGGAAAATTGAAAGCTGTTTTGTCGCTGATGTTGATCCCAGCAGGCCCTTTGATTATTGCAACAACAGAAAAGAAGAAAAAAAAAGACGCACAGACAGGTACTTGCCTCCAAAGTTTTAGGAGCATTATCTTATTGCAGTTGTAAAGAGAGCGATAGTGTTTGTTCCTCGAGATGTAAAGAAGATGTTAAAATGACGACTTTGCATAAAAACTCGGACCAGCGATGGAAAACAACAGGAGTAACTGGAGCAGCCCAAAGTACTCCGGGCTTTGATGCTCCGTGCCTGTTTTAGATTTGTTTGTGCATACTGTGGTGCAGCAAAATTACACAAGCTGGGTAAACGAGCAAATTCCCTAAACACATACGTTTCGTCTTGTTTCACAAAGGCTGGAAACTTTGGGAACATGTCTACAAACACTGCCACATGGGACACTTTTGTAGCGCTGTGCCAAATTCCAAATGGCAACAGGTAGGAGGAGCGCTGCACGGTGTCTGAGGTGCGCGGCGAACATCTGGAGCAGGATGAGCAGTCCTCCATCACGTGTTTGCTGATAGGCTCTGAGGATGTTGTGACCTTTGACCTGTCCTTGAGATATGAGCACAAAAGACAGAAATATCATATGGACATCAGTATGAGAAAAGGCCCACAACACACGCATCTTTATACTTCCAGAAAACTCTGAATGATTTTTTTGATATAAGAGCTCCTTCCCACAATCCCCTACCCCCTTCCACCTCCCACCCACCAACCGCCCGTTCTCTTTCACTCTCTCTTCTCTCTCCCCTGCAATTTTCCATAATGCCTTACAGATTTTACACTCAATCCACCTTTGCGATGACAAGGCTTTGAGGAAATCCAATTCCACCAAGCTGTTTTCAGAACTTACTCTCCACAGGCACACAGTCACTCTCACACTCACTCACACACACACACAGACCCACACACACACACACACACACCACCATCTCCACAAATTAGTCAGGGAACAAATTACCTGCATTCTGAGTGTGATCCCACGCACTTTGCCGGCTGCCTTACACAGGTCCCCTTTTGAAGAGCAGCCATGTGATTTTTCTCTCTTTTGCCCTGCAGGCCCCTTTGCCTTCTGCGAGGGATTCTGGAGTTGAATTTTAAAACTATGTATGGCTGCTGCCTGCGCTTATCAGCGCGTGCACAAGCGGCATGCAAATCAGACCAGGATCACACACCGCATTGGAGGCCTACACTCAAAGGCAAGCTTAATTGCTAATTGGGTATCTAGGTGTGAAACTCACACTGCCAATGAGAAGCAGGGATGTGGATGTTTTAAGGCCAGTGGTTGAACTAATTAATTTTAATCTGAATGTTATTAAAATTTGTGGATTCCCTGCAATTTCTATGAAAAAAAAAACAGCCCAGGAGAGTGCTGTGGCAGTACTTTGAACAGCAATTGGACATGTTGTGGTTTGGTTTTATGCCGCATGCGGTCATTAGTGGGGTGGTTTTTGCAATGCTGATGTGGTCATCACACACACTGCAGTGATCATACAGTCACGCTGATATTTGTCAGGAGTGTGGCCAAGCAGAAACTGATCAACAAGGTGTTTCATGTGCTCTTATCTCTCTGAGGGAAAGACTTGGTGAAAAATGCGGTGCTGAAGCCGTGATGCTGCGTTGTCCACATAAAGGGCTTTTATCATCTTTCGGCACAAATAGTGAAGTGGTTGTGCACACGTTTTATTAAAACTCTGGGCAGCTGAAATTGCTGTCAGTGGTGGATTTGGTGTGAATGAAAAGATCCTCATCAGTCAGGTGCTTGTGAGTGATGTGTGAGTGTGTGTGTGAGTGTGTGTTTGTGGGTGGAGGGTGTTACAGGGGCTTTTTTTTTCTTCTTTCGGTCCAGGTGGCTGAGTGGGTTGGTCACTGTTTGGGCTCTTTCACTGAACTTTGGACTCTGCTGGGTCTTGTTGGACTGAAGGAGGGTCCGGGCTGCCTGAACAATGGGGCAGCAACACCAGGAGGAGGAGGAGGGGGAAACACACTGCTCCAAAAAAAAAAAAAAAAAAAGAAGAAGAAGAGGGGAGGGGGGGGGGGGGCAAAGGCCAGCTGTGGTGACAGGTCCAGATGTGCGCGCTGACCCGGCTCGCGTAACTGGATGATGTGTCCCCCCCTTCGTATGCGCGCGTGAGGCAGGATTTTGTTTTATTCTGGAAGGGAAAGGAAAGGAGAAAAAAAAATGCGACACACATACCTGCCACTGAAACAGCGACAGCCCAAAAGAGCCGCGGGCGCTACAATGCTAATGTTGTCGGGGGCTTTGACTTCTCCCAGCCATTGCGAAGACGCCGCTCCGTGTGACAGCCACGGCGCAGCAGCAGCAGCTCTCCCCCCGGTGCTCGCTCTCCCGCTTTTCACGCCTCTCCACGTTTTGGCAGGTGCGTCGGGGAAGAAGGTGGGAAAAAAAAAAAAAAGATAAGAAAAAAAAAAGAAAAGACCTAGCCCGCCGCGAGTTCCCCCCCCCCCCTCCTTCCACCCTCCATCCTCTTCTCACCTCGCAGCAGCCCGCGTCGTAATGGACGAGACGGACATCATGGACCTGACGCACCAGAAGGCGAGGAAGCGGCCGCGTCCGATCAGCGCCGCGGACGAGCCGGTGCACGCCTCCCTCAAACGGCTCCCGATCCGGGCGGCGGAGTGCAGGGAGCCCCCGCTCATGTTCGCCGTCAGAGGGGAGCCGGTCCCCGCAGCGTCGCTCAAGCAGAATGACCACTCGGTGACTTCCTCTCCCACCACAGTGATGCCGGCGCAGGTAAACGCGTAAAAGTGTCCGGGGGAACGGAGGAAAAGAGAGGGGGTGAACATTGCGAGGCTGAGGGCAGAGCTGTCACTTTTTTTTTTTTTTTTTTTGCTGGAGGAGCCAAGAGGGGGACACTTCTGGTTTATTGGACGCGGTGTGTGGAGAGGTTGTCCTCCCGCTGTCCTCAGACGCGGGGCGCGCACCGTTGTCGCGTTATCGGGCGCACACGGTCCTCTCCTTTGCTCATTTAATTGATTGTTGTTGTTTGATTTTTTTCTGCGGATGATGTTTGTATTATTCTTTTTTTTTTTTGGAGTATTATCACTCCTGAGTTAACCTCCTTGACTGAGATGGCGCAGACACTGGTCTTTCCTCCCACCTTCACCTCCCGGGTTCTGAAACTTTTCGGGGGGCTGAAAGCAATTTCCTTCTGAGAGCTCAACCGAAATTGTCTGCTAATGGTGTTTGTAGGTTAACAAGGAGACAATTTCTCCAAATCCTATTACAGTATTCAAATCAAGAGTCATTATTGCTCATTTTCCAAGACCGTGAGATTGATGCTCCAAATTAATTTGGTTTTGGAGATTATGGCCCACAGGAGTGGATGCTTGTGGATTGTGGCAACATTCAGGTCAAGGTCAGGCTGCTCCAACTTGCACAGAAGGAAAATCTTCTCTTTTCACTCCTGACTGTGGAGTGTGCAATGTTACAGAGATATTAAGAGTGTGCTGTGTCTAATTATTATTTTTCTCCCCCCCCTTCATTTAATTTTTTGGAAAATCTTAATTATCAAGTCCCCTGAGTGAATGGTGCTTTTTAAAATTTCTCTTAGCACATCTCAATCTGCGGAGGAAAAGCAAAATTCAGTGCATCTTTCTATCCGCTTCACCCACCTGTGTAATTATAATTATTTGAATGTTCTCTCCCTTGTGCTGTGTTGTGCAGGATAATCGCTCCAGCATGTCCAGGCCCATGATCACACGGTCACCAGTGTCTCCCTTGAGTAACCAGGGAATCCCAACACCTGCACAGCTCACCAAGTCCAACGCCCCCGTGCACATTGACGTGGGCGGGCACATGTACACCAGCAGTCTGGCCACCTTAACAAAATTTCCAGAATCCCGGTAAGTCTCCTCCTCTCCGCATTTGTATTTCGAGCGTGCGACTGAGATAAAGTTTGTACGTCTTGTCAGCAGCGAATGTTAGGGGCCTGGTATTTTGCTTTGAAGCAGGGAGCGAGATCGCGGACGATTCGGCGTCTTACAGTTTCCGTTCAAGCCAAATGTGTTTATCCGCGTCAGAATGTCACCCTGTTTAATGTTTAATGTCATCCTGTGACATTAAACAGTCAAATGTCACATCTCGTCAAATCACACAAGCATCTCCCGGACGCGCTTGGTGGAAAAAGGCGGTTCGCTCCTTCTACCCAACAAATCTACTACTGTTGGTTGCTTTTTTGGATTTATCAGGTAGCGTCCGCTGACTGCGAAGTCCACTGTTATTTTGAGCGATAAACAATTTGTCGGGGCTTCAAGTGCAGAATGCAGCGCGCAGACAAAAGCAACTTGGTTATTCTGACAGATGTCACAGCAGCAGTAAAGGGCCAAAGGGCATGGGGCCATCTGGAGGCTGGGAGGCCGCACTGTCGCTCCGAGCCCAGGCTGGAGGGCGACTGGCACCCTGCTTCCGGCAACCGACTACCAGCTGGCCCTGACCTTTTCAGACCACCTCTGTTTTTAATCTTTTCTTTCTTTCTCTCTTTCTTTCTTTCTTTCTTCCTTTCTTTCTTTCTTTCTTTCTTTCTTTCTCTCTTCCTTTCTTTCTTTGTTTTCCTTTTTCTTTTGTACTTCCTGTCTCGTTTTTTCTTCATGGCTGATGCACGTATTGAGCTTGCTAATTTGTGCATGTCTGTGCGAAGGTGTGAAAAACGTTTCAGAGCTTGAGAGAATGAGTGAGTCACATCCCTTTGCACATGCTCTCCATCCTTTTCTCCTCTTTTTTTTCTCTCCAATCTCTCATCTCTCACGATGAAAGGTGCAAGAAATGCATACATAAGCGCAGTCTCAAGATAACAAGACAACAGAATCTCAAGATAACGAGGCAACTAATTTCATGAACTTTTGCACGCCATAATCGAGACATATAAGATTGTAAGTGTTGACATGTTGTCCCCCTTCCTCTCACCCTTCCCTCCCTTTCTGCCTAACCCACCACCCCCCCCCCCCTCTCTGTGGGCAGAATTGGTCGTCTCTTTGATGGCACAGAGCCTATAGTCCTGGACAGCCTGAAGCAGCACTACTTCATTGACAGGGATGGACACATGTTCCGCTACATCCTCAACTTCCTCAGGACGTCCAAGCTCCTCATCCCAGACGACTTCAAAGTGAGTGGATGTCCATCCTAGAAACTGTAAAGTCCCATCAGCCAGTCAGCAGTCCTACAACTTAGCACACACAATGCATGCTAAGGCCGTGGAATGCCTTTGGTCACTGGTCCTCCTCGGTTTGCTGAAAACGGTTCCCATGCTGGAGACAAAATATTGGGGCAAACAAAGCTCGATTATAATGCATTTGCTCATCATGAGATGCAGTTTGCTCCCCTCCGGCTATTAGCGGCCAGAGATTCTTTTGAGATATGCAAGAAGGAAAACAATAAGCTCTCATCAAGACAAACAAATAAATGCTCTGGCGCCCATGACCATGTGCTACATTTCTCCTGCGCGCTATGATCTCGTGCCAAGTGTCCATCCAGGGTGAGCCTCACTGTATGTGACACATTAGCATTTCTTCCCCCCCGCCCCCCTACCCCTTTTTTTTTTTTTTACTCATATGTGTCATTTAGTCAGTAATTACTTAACTTGCCCTGAGAGAAAACAAATAACCACATTATCTGATGGACTGTCCACAGTGTGACTCAATCAGTGGAAAGTATGTCAGCTAAAATAAGCAAAGACAAAAGACAGGCTCAAGTTCAGGCTGAGGCCACGTTCACATTGAGTCGATTTTGAGCAGAGCACGAGAAAACCCGAATGTGGCGCAATTTAGGCCCTGCAGTCCTGCGAGTAAAGGATCTGCTCCTCTACCCCACGCAACCCTGTGTTGCATGTCGCCCTGCATCTCCTCCACTCTGGATCTTTTGTAATTTTTGCTGAATGGTGTCTTTGCTATGGTTTATTGCTCGCTCATGTAGAACAGCGGTTTCCCAAACTTCTTTGTTGTTTCGTTTTTCTTTTGGATCCACATTAGAAAGAAACTCACAACCTTAAACCGATTAGCTTATTCTGTTTTTGGGTTATTTGGCTCTCTGGTATGGCAAGATGTACTGTATGCTGCGTTTAGGCTGTCAGAGCCTTCCAATTCAACTCAGCCCATCTATATACATACATATACATTTTTTGTACGATCGCTTGAGGGAATTCTTAATTCCACCAAGCTTTATGTTAATAAAAATAAATAAACAGCGGAAAGAGAGGTTATGGGCTTTTGGGATATTTATCTGAAAGTATGGGTAAATAAAAACCTGAATATAGATCACAATTGTTCCAGTGTTGACATCATGACCCAGCGTGGCTTACACTGAGACATGAGGTCCCATTTATTGTGTGATAGTGATGATTTTTGCTCCACAAACGTGGTGAAGTATCAAAAATATCATTCGACCGAAGTTAAGCTACACTGAAAGTCGATTTAAATGTAACAAAAATGGCATTCAGACGTCCTTTTCTTAACTAGACAGGAAATGAGGGATAAGGGATTAAATGGTCAATGTCTTAAATCTCTAGGCCACCAGGGTGCTCCAAGCCTGTTCTTTAAAAAACAACTGACTTGTTACCCAACCCAGTAAAATAAACCTTTCAGAACCACTTTGTTAAGCATTTAGTTATATTGTTTTAAAGCAGATGATGACACATTATTGTCTCCCCCAGGACTACAGTCTACTGTACGAGGAGGCGCGGTACTTCCAGCTGCAGCCCATGCTCGCAGAGCTGGAGCGCTGGCGCCAGGACCAGGAGCTGGGCCGGGTGTCGCGCCCCTGTGAGTGTCTGGTGGTGCGCGTTGCACCCGACCTGGGCGAGAGGATCACGCTCAGCGGTGATAAGGCCCTGATTGAGGACGTGTTTCCGGAAATCGGTGACGTCATGTGCAACTCCGTCAACGCCGGCTGGAACCATGACTCCACACACGTCATCCGCTTCCCACTCAATGGGTACTGCCACCTCAACTCTGTCCAGGTATGGCTGCTGTGGATGCAGTGTTATTCATACTGCACATTTTCTTCTGCATTCCTCAGTGAGTCTAAACACTCAGAGGTCAGATAAAGTCATGCATGCCCAAGGAATTGACTGAGGTGACGATCTGTTCATTCAACTTCTTTTAATCTGCTGTTATACTGTAGACTTGCAGAATGTTACTGATGTCTGACTGCAAAATCTTATCTTTTTTTAATCTAATCAAATCAGAAGAAGAGCCTTGAAGAAAAATGAGTTCTTTGATGAGTTCATCAAAGCATCAATTTAGCAAGCCATCATTACACAAGTCTACCACCATCTTTACTTTTCTGTGATCTGACCAGAATAATGATTGCGACTTTGGCTCTCGAGCTGGTGGATGGTCAGTTTTAATATCATAAAATGGTCCTCACATCTCACCCAATCACTGTCTTTGTTCCAATGTAGATGAAAAAGCTTTACAACTAAGTCATTTCCATTGTGGGCATCAGTGCCGACCTGCAGAAAAGGCGCAGTTAATGGGCTTATAGTGGATTTCAGCCCATTAGGTGAAGAAATGGTTGGCACCTTGAATCATGTCGGAGAGTCACAGAAATGCGCAGACTGAGGGGAAACTGGGTGACAGCATGAGGAAAAGGGCAATTCAGGACACAGTTATACACTTAAGTAGACATAAGAAGATAACCCTGAGTGTTACAGAGTTGTTGGATTAATGCTTGATTTAAAAAAAAAAAAGATAAAGCCAATTGATGTTTTGCTAGTAACATCTAAAAAAACAAATCAGTGGAACACATTTTTAGTAAGATTTCTTTCCAAATAGTAACTCAGAAGTTCTGCAGATTCACTCCAGGCATTCAAGTATGTGAATACCAACAATATGAAGTAGTCTTGCCATAAGATGTTATTTTTGTCACTGAAATACCTATACTCCTCTACTGTGGACTTTATTAACACGTTTAAAGGTGTTGAGGAAGTTGTGATTTGCTGTCGAGCAAAAACATTAAGATGTGAAGTCTTTATTCAAAGATGGATCTTTTATTTTTTAAGACCTAAAGGCCTGTGTACATTTGAGACTTGCTTTTGCATTTAGCCTGTTGAGAAAGGATATGATATGATAGAAAAATCTAACATGATTATTTCTTAGGTGTCATGGATTCTAGGCAAAAGCATGTTTGTAAGACCAAAACAAGACTTTAAAAAGAAAGGTTCTACATTCAGAAAAGTGTTAAATTCATCTTGTATGCTCAGCGTGTATTTGGCAATATTGTAATTCCCTGATTATACATTGATATTCCACTTATTCATTGATGGTGAAATCCTCGGATACGCATCAATAAATGAGGGAGGAGAGGCATATTTGAAAAGATTTCACCATGATTTGGACTGTGTCTCCGTCTGAGGAAGTCAAACCTCCATCTCCCTCCCCAAAACACACAAACAAACCAGTCTCTGAAGTGTGTGAGTCGTGGAGAGCAAGCAAGAGAGTGAGCATGCTCCCTGGCAGGTTGTCCCCAGGCAGGGCCCATAATCCTGTTTGGTTATTAAAGCACGCCGGCGGTGGATGCTGTATCTGCGGCTAATGGAGGCAGGGCGGGGGTTTTGAGAGAAGGAAGGGGGGCAGAGAGAGCTGCCAGCAGTAGGGGGACCTTTGTAGTTTTGGCGGAGGCTTGGGCCTGGGGGCTGGGGGAGAAATGGGGAGAGGGGCTTTTGCCGAGCAGCCCACACTGAGCCAAGTGGCAGAGAGAAAGCCTCACTGCTCCCTGGGGCCTCTTCGATGGAATGTGATCCTACAGCCCCCCCGGACACGTCTGTAGATGTCTGCAAGGCTGCGAGATCAGGAACAGCTACACACACGCGCGCGCACGCACACAGAGACTCGCAGACACGCACACACACATATGCACCAGAAAACAATGAAAATGAGGCACGAGGCAAAAGTGAGAGGCTCTTGGTTTTCTGAAAGTCTTGTGAAAGTCTCATCCAAATTCCCGTCACAGGCCGTATGTTGCTGCAGCTCACTCCCAAAGCTGTTTCCAATGCTACACTTACTCTGCAGAATATAACTAGAGGACTTTCGGATGATTTTCTGCTTTCCAGTTTTGCCACAGTAAACAAAAGGTTAGAGGTTACATTAATGTTTTAGCATCGCGGCTTTAGAGGACTGGAAGGACCCCCGCAAATGATTTATCAGGCATCTTGTTTAAGAGTTTGTCTATGAAAGAAATATGAGCTAGCGCTGCCTGTCAATGGAGTGCTAATAAAGAATGCCAATCAGGCGTTTGCTTCCCCGTGATTGATGCCCTGTACTGCTGCTGACATCGGCCTCCTTCTTCCTTTCTCCTTCCTCTTCCTCCAGGTCCTAGAGCGTCTCCAACAGCGCGGCTTCGAGATTGCCGGCTCCTGCGGCGGAGGCGTGGACTCATCCCAATTCAGCGAGTACGTCCTGAGGAGGGAACTGAGGAGGACGAGTCAGCGAGGATCCAATTCAAACAGGATAAAGCAGGAGCAGCTGGACTAGAAACCTCCCGAGCAGTAGGAGGTGCTAGACTTTTCTGTGGCAGCCAAACGCTCGACGCTGCAGAGCTCGGTGGACTCTGTTTTTCTTCGTTTCCTTGTTGATGTTTTTGTTTTCTTAAACTTGAGAACCATCTAGAGAATAAAAATGAGGTGCAACAGGAGATTTTTTTGCCATAAGAAGATACAAGACATTTGATAAGTTTGAGATTGCAAGGACATTTGTGATTGTCTAGCCCCCATAAACCAATTTAAAAAGGATTTATATACGCTGGAACCCCAAACAAAAGTTTGTTTTAAAACTTAGAGCCTACATTAGGTTGAATATGATTTCTATTATACCCATATAAATTTTTAAAAAAGGCTTTTATTGCTTCTGTAGTATGTTGCATAGCTTGTCACCAGTGACTTGATTTTGTTGTCTCACTGGCAAATTGGCTAAGTCTGTTTTTATCCCTCGGTGTAAAAAGGTCACTAATGTGTTGCTTACAGTACAGAATGTCTCAGTTGTCATAAACAGTTAGTTTCAACAAAACATCTTTTTTCACATGTTAAATATTGTGATACCAATGAAGTGTTTTTTTTTTTAATGGAAGTTATTTTAATGGATTATTGGATCATGCCATGAAATATAGTTGACACTAGCATCATCAAAAGTAAACATCAAAGACCATTCTATGAGCAGTAAAGAAAATAATTTAGTAAATTATTATGTCACACCATTTGCCTCATTGGGGAGTTTGAACTACTAACCCCCATGTGCTACCTTGGGAATTATTTAATTGGATCATAATATTCCTCCGAGTCATGACCTGTAAATTTTTTCATTGTATATGTGTTTGTGTTTTTTTACATTGACTCTTTTTAAAGCAAAATTTGTTGCCTCAGACGTGACTGAACAGATTAAAGCTTATTGTACCACCCACTCCAAGATCACTTTTACTTGTAGCACATGTTGATATGAAGTTGGACATAAAGTATTTCTAAGATGACTGACCCACCTACGCTCCCTAGATTTGAGTAAAGAGGAATGTAGCAAAAAATGTGAAATAAATCTCAACTAAAGTTGTCATGGTGTCCTGTCGGCTGTTTTTATATTCCTCGCCATAGAGACTGCTCTCGCTTGTCTGCAGTGTTGCATTACAAGCATAGTGGTTAAATAGCAATCCCCTAAAATCTATCCCACCTCTTAAGATTTTTTTTCTAACATCCTCTAACAACTGAATGTGTTAAGTGGCACACAAGGAGCAAAATCTAGTGTAGTGCTTTAGCTCTCTATAACCAGAGAGTTGAAGCCAACTTTACCACGGCAATATTGTACCTTGGAGGATTTATGCTGGTGCATCAGTGACTACATGGGGCATTCTTTACTTAGTTATATTGAATAGAGCCGACTTCTCCACGCAAGTCCTGTCAGTTGTGCTTCCACATATCCCTGCAGGGCCAAAATCCAAAGTGAAATCCCACACGGAGCCCTGTCGTCTTGTCTTCATCCCTTTTGGCAGAATCTCCACTTTCTTTGGCTATCTACGGTTTATGCTATATGTCTCCCTTTCAGGCCTCTTTGCCCTAGATTCCCTTTTGACTGACTGTTATTCTCATAGGCTAGAGGTGCAACTGTGAGTGGTACACAGCGATGCTTTGCTCTCAATCATCAAATCAAACATTTCTGCGCCTGTGCAATTAATGTAGTATTCTCCGAGCTGGAATCACACGCAGCGACACTCAGCTAAAACTACTGGAGTGTGCTTTAAATCAGCAAAACTCTGCATTCAAGTGTTGGAGGCAATAAATCTCTGATGGATAGTATTTTCTTAACATACTGAAATATAATCATTCCAGCATTCAAATTACATCTCAAGCCATTTCCTTTTTTCATATTTCCACAAATTCTCATTATTTGTAGTTTCAGATGAAGAAAACACTGCCTGATATGATTTAAAACATGTCAAGTTTATGAACTTGCAATGGTATCGCAGAAATATTTTGGCATTGAGGAAATGTTCTTATTTGATCAGTTAGCTTTGTTCCATAATCTTTATTATAATAGTGTGCTTCACAGGTGCTGTTAGGTACATTTTGTTATTTTTCAAAAGAGGAAGGCAAGCTGTTTCCCTATGTTTCCAGTCTTTATGCTATGCTATGCTATGCTATGTTTATTATATATTATATTTACTGGACAGGCATAAGAGTGATCTCATCAGCATTTAGCAAGAAATTGTCCAACAGTTGTTATAAAAGACATCAGGTAAAGATTTTTGAAAAGGAAATGAATGACAAAAATCTTGGTGGTGAGTCTGTTAAGCCACATGGATGCCCACAAAAATGTATGTATGTTTACTCAAATTAAATATTGTCATGGGTGGTGTAAGAGAGAGAGAGAATGAACATGTGTTCAGATTAAAATTCAGCAGCACTTTTTGTGCACCATATGTGATTTCTAAGTTTGTTACCTGTGGGGCAGCCTGAGTATAATGAGACCCTGTCCAGCCCTTTCTCCTCTCACTTCCTGGATTCAGACTAACTTGAAAAGGAATTAGAGATATTCTCCTCTCCGGACACAGCCTGCTGGAGAAAAGATGAATGGCATTAAGAAACTGACTTCCAGTCCTTTAGAGGGCAGGGGGTTTTGAGGAGAATAAAGTAATTTGAGATCCCCCTCTCTTCCGTGCTGCGTCTGTGATCATGTCTCTCACTCGCTTTCTCTCTAGTGATTATTTCCAGTCATCAAAAGGCAGAGCAGGGCCTGGAGAAAGTGGCTGTGGCCATCTTTCCCTCGCTCCCCAGGCTCTGCTTACTCACCACTAGTGAAGGTCAGTGGATGGACTCATTCACCTCGTCTTCAAATCATCAGCCCTCACAGTGCACGGTGAAAACAGTGGCTACAGTTCCTAATGATCGTCCTAACTAAATACACTTATTAGATGATATACTTTGTACTCTGGATTTATTCTATTTGCAGTCCTCTCTCTTGTTCTGTGTTGATCTGTAGGTAATATTCTGTGCTGTAGGTGCCTCCTACCTTTATTGAAAAAGCCTCTTGGCCATTTTATGCCAGCGAGATAATTACAAATGTAACCCGTGGCAAAAAAGCAAAACACAACTCCCACATCTCTCTCTTGCCATCTCTCTCTCTCTCTCGTTCTCTCACTCTCTCTCTCTCTCTCTCACCATCCCCTCCTCCCCCTCCCTGAGCCTCAGGAGCTGATTTCAAATTTTCAAAGATATCTCATAGTGAGGCTGTGAGATTGAAGGCTCATAAATACCTTTATTATAATATAATGGCCACATATTTCTAGCAATTATTTCTACTGGAAAAATTAGTTCATCTGTGTGATGAATGTCTGCACAGTCTTTGGGGCTTTAAATATTCTTAGATGGACAATCGCTGGTAGGATAATATCTCAAATGGATACTCGCTAGTAGAATAATGTGTCACAGCGGCTTTGCTTGAGTTATAGAAATTAAAGTGTTAATGTATAATGGAGCCCAAATACAAAAAATATTGCACTCAGGATCGATACTTATGGGCTGAACTTGTTTGAGAAGGAGGTTGCATAAAGAGAAAACCTTGTTACTTGTGTTTCTGCAGTACCATATCAATGCATAGCCTAATCCTTAACATACCCCAAGTTTTCTGGTTTGTTGGAGCCCTAGGCAACTTAGTAGTAGTAATCCACTTCTAATGTATAACAGATTTTAACCCAGTAAGCTTTGATAACCTCAATGGTGGTATTGTCAGCTTAGCCATAAAAGATATTTTGGCAGGATTTCTTGGATAGCAAAGCAACAATGGAGGTGGATGCATTGTGACAAAAGCCCAAAATTGCCTTGTATTTTCAATTTCTTTCAACAGTTTCTGTTACTCATCAAAAGTATTTTCAATTAGATCAATTTTAAAAGAGTACTACCATTAATTGGTACTGAACTTCCATAAAAGTGGGAGAGATTGGGTCATTCTTACTCTACGCATAATGCTTACAAGTTGATGTTCAGCAAGTGTAATGTTTACCATGCTCAACATTTTACTTTAGCATAGTAGCACACTAACGTTTGAGAATTTTTCTACAGAGCACCAATCTTTAGAATGCAAAAGTCAAACAATCACAAAAGTCATTAGGATTCATTCTTTGGGGACGATGAATGTCAGAATTTTTTTTTTTTTGCAATCCACATGATTGTCTCTGAGATAATTCGGTCCAGTAATATTTCAGGACCACAGTGGCGGACCAACATGGTGGATCAACCTAGTGGACCAAAT
>JAOXYL010000071.1:11202082-11212705 GCA_028564955.1 Terapon puta
CTGAGATAATTCGGTCCAGTAATATTTCAGGACCACAGTGGCGGACCAACATGGTGGATCAACCTAGTGGACCAAATGACTGTCATCATCACAGGCATGCTGCCAAGGCTAATGGTTTGTAGTATCCAAGCCTAATCGGCTAATTACTCAAGCGATGTTGCTTGAGTAACCCTGTCAGACTTGACAAAGTTTCTCCTAAGCCACAGCAGTGATTATTTAACTGCTCTGTTAGGCCATGAGTTATTCTCTGTGACTACTAAATTGACACAAATCGGTGGAGTGTCCCTTAAATAAAATGGAGAAGTGAACAAGAATCAAATGGTTACTCACCCTGATTGCTTAAAATAAAGCAATTGGTGAACTCTCTTGTTCTCTAAGTTTTTACTCTTCAATATGATTAATTAATCTCCACAAATTTGGTACGTTGAAACGTATGTGTAACAAGCACCATGCTGCAGAAACATCCTTTGTCAAAAACAAAATATTTTATACACCAAGCCTCATCAGACCCCCTGTTCACCTTGTGGCGACTGGGCTGTAATATGTGACAGTGCTCCAAGTGGAGGATTTGAGGTAGTGCTCCACAACATGCTGCACTTTCCATTGTTTATTTATCAGTCAGGCCTTGAGTTATGGTGCGCTTGCAGTGAGGAATTTTAGACCGGACTATGGTCGCTGCAGGCCCCTTGGCATACACTGTACACTGAGAGGGAATCATTTATATTCTACTCCAGAGGTAACAGAAGAACATGAGATTGGGAAACAGCTCAAACACCACTCTGCTTGTGAGGCTTAAGGCGCAGAAAAGTCAAGCTGTTTTTTTTTTTTTTTTTTTATATTTTTGGGCTGCAGAGCATATTCAAGCAAGTTCTGTTTTTCTTTTCTGTTTTTTTAAATAGTTTCTCCAAAAATCTCCTAATATATGTGCTGTGCTCAGTTACACCATCATGCTCACACATTTTATATTGACGCTCTGCACTATGGCTCAGTGGAGGTGTGATGGAATGCTGGCTTTGGTGGAAATTTCCAGTGGAAATGAAATCTGACCAGTGAAGCTGCCCATAAATGCTATAGGTGCCACATTCTAACCTGCATTGAAAAAGCCTTCAGGGCGTTTTAAGCCATTGAGATAATTGCAAATGTATCCTTTGGCAAAAACATCAGCAAACTCGCCCCCTCCCTTAGTCCATTTCTCTGTTCTCTCAACTCTCCTTCTCTTGGTAGAGAATTAATAAGGGCTACCTATCCTTGATTAAAAGGTCTCAACTGTACTGTATTGCTCACCGGTAGCACCCCTCCCTTCACACAGCCTTTCACATGGGCAGACCTGCATGTTAGGAGTGCTCTAATGATTCTGGAGCTTGCCATTCGAGGGCCACCCATCCATCATAGCGGTAAGGCCAGCGGCTTTATTATAATACAGAGGACAGACATGCTCTGAGGCAATGTGGGACACAATAGAGGTCTTTCAACAGACCTATAAATACATGATCTGTCAGAGTTGCTGTCCTGAGGGCGCTCTCAGCTAGGCTCTAGCCCTCCGGTTGGCCATCACTTATGCTAAGATATGCGCCAGCCCCCAGGCTAAGGCTAAGGCTCAGTTCATTTCAGCCCCTCATCAACCACCACATTCTACCTCCAGCTATGAGAATAAATAAGAACAAGATGAAAAAAAAGTGATTCATTATGATGGAGAGCAAAACCTTAACAAAACAAACAAATGGAGGGAGTGAAAACAAACAGTGATAGCTGACTATTGACTCTTTGGCAGCCGCATCTGAAAAGCTGTTGCTGGAACAACAGTGTGGGGGGGGGGGGGATTTTGATCCAACAACACACTTCAGTATAAGGGAAGGCGGACCACTTGGGTTACATGCTGAGACGTTTGCCTTCTCATATCACTGCTATGTACGCAAGTGTATTCTGAAACAACACTAAGCATGCAACTGCATGCGCTCCACAAAAGAAATGTCTTTAAGGAATGGTGTCACTTTAGAGGAACGTCACTGTCTCTCACCAGCTTTTGCTCCAATGTTATGTTTTTGTAAGTATATTTTAAGTGATATATGCAGCTCCTCCTCCTCCTTCTGCTCCTCTTCTCACCTTATCTCAGGTGAGAATCTCCTTTCACTGTTGCCTCCGAGCCAAGATCAGCAATCTGGGAGTTGGGTGTGTTCTTTTGGAGATTAGTGTGGATGGAGGCTGTTGCATGTTAGAATAATAAACAGGTGAACACTTTAACTCTGCATAATTCTCTATCTCTGCGCCACCTTAATGTATTAAAATCATATTCTTCCCCGGGGCAGAAAACCAGCAGCAGATTATGTCCAGGGCACGGTGAGTGGAAACCCAATGACAAATCTCACCGCTCGCACAACAGTGATCACCTGGGCAGGAGTTTGCTATTTATCATGCCTTTCACCAAATCCTGGTGTGATTCTAGCTGTTTGAATTGTAAGTATTGCTAATGTGACTGGTGATGTGGTAATGCCATGTTTACACTGGGACACACTGCGCCGTGTCTGCAAACAAAACCTCACTCCAAACACATGTTCGCGTGCACACCGCCTAACTTCTTCCTGTCCCCATCCAGAGCGTACCCACTCCACCAGCCCCCTCTTTTGAGTACTCCAAGGGTTATTCTGGTCCCCTTGACAGCCAAGCCAGGTACAGGGTAGTGTTCATAATGGCTGGTGTTCTAAGATTTAGATTTTACTGCCCCCCCTCAACCCTCCCTTCACACACATATGCACACAACAACACCCCTGCACCAGTCTCATCCACACCCCCAGCGTTCCCTCCCCAACTCACTCCTCTTCTTCTTCTCCTTCTTCTTCTTCTGCTTCTTCCCCCAGATCTCTCTTTGCCACAGCTGCTGCCTCCTGGCCTCGCCCAGAGCCTTCAGGAGGCTTCCCAGCTCCCTCTCCTCTCCCCTGCAGCCAAGAAGGAAAAGCAGGCAAAGGAGGAAAATAAAACTTCAGGCACACCAAGCAAGGCCATCTGGGTAATCTTGTTCAAAAGGCTTGAGGTGATAGCTGCAATTTACACAGGCAAAAAAAAAAAAAGAGAAAGAAAAAAAAAGAAAGAAAAAAAGAACAGACCTCATTTCCATACCTACCAGCCTCAAGGAGATGAAATTGAATAAACTAAGAATTAGAAAAGAATTACAGTAAAACCAATACGGAATATTCAACATTAGTTCATTTTGTCCTTGTAACACCCCCCCTACAGCCCCCCCACTGCACACACACGCACACACATCTTGTGGTTTACTAAGAAAGAAAGAAACTGTTAGGCTGACATGAAGGTGCCACGGACAACTAAGAGAAGCACAAGCACACACGCATACACACACTCACATGCACGCACACACGAACACAGCGCCACTCAAATACACGTGCAGGCACACACAGCCGAGGGGGGAAACAATATTTGCGATGAAAGCAAATCAAACTGAAATCCAACATGTTAAAGTCAAGTTGATTAGTGTGAAAATGTAAAAGCATCTTCAACTGGCATATCCCACAGTCATAAAGATATGTTAATTTGCAACTTAATGGCTGAAAGCATAATTTTGCTTATATAAACCTTGAAACATGCTGCATTTTTTGAAATGTGCCTTAATTTAATGAAGTAAACACCACCACAAAACAATAAATGCCCCAATTAAAGAACAGGCATGAAGAGAAGTGTCTATTTCCCATTTTGCCCCCGCGGACATATGTACCCAAGCGTGTCTGTGCATTTACCCACACGCAGTACCATATGCATCGTGTGCAGCTCATAAACATCATGCCTTCACATTTCACATTAGCATATGTGCCATGTTGTTTAAGATGTAGGTTATCTGGTGTGAGATCCAGGCTACATGTTTGTGGCGTGCATGCATGCATGTACGTGTGTGTTGGGGGTAGGAGTATGTGTGGTTGTGTGAGTGTATGTTGGCGATGGCATGGTGTTACTGTATAATTGGTACATAATGTAGTCAGGGTTACCATTCATAATTGCATGCCTGTTATTGGAGCATATTGTGCATTAAAGGCAGGATATGCCATCCTTTATTCTTCCTTCCTTCTTTGCCTGCCCCTGTGTCTGTATGTCATCTGGCCTGCTTCGCACCCCTGGGGGGCATATCCCATCAGGCTCGCTGTGCTCCAATGTGTCCCGACAGACCTGATGTGATCTGAGTGGCTGACGGGTTTGTCCCTGCTGCCCGCTGTCTTTTCTCTTCCCTGCTTCGCTCACACATGTGCCTAAGAAACACACAACCTGATGCAGGCTGACTGGAGTTTGCACCTCCTGTGGAAAGTCTCCAATCAGCGCATGTGTAATTATCTGCCGCATGTGCATCTGCCAGAAATGTGTGCAGCACGTAGGAGTGGGCGCATGATACCTCACAACAGCAATCTTGACTTTAATCTTGAGTTTCACTCTGGCCATGGATAATTCGAGTGTGGAGCGTGGTTACGTGCTTCACTTCTACTTTTAGCATCCATTTGAATGAGTGCATAAATGTGAACGTTCAATTATGAAACCCCGCTGGAGAGAAACAATGCCCTCTTGGTTCAGTAGCCATCTTACACACACACACACAGAAGCCTGAGGGGATGCAGAAAGAGTGGGGGTTGGATACCATGAGACTAGGGCATCAAACTGGGGCTTAGAGACAGAGATATACCAACTGGAACCTTATACCTACAGGGTGTGTGTGTGTGCGTGTGGTGTGTGTGTATGTGTGTGTGTGTGCATCTGCTTGCATCCTTGTGTTAACACAGAAACACATATGGAGGAAGCAAGTGTCATACTGAGTGCTGCATAGGGGGAATACAGTTTGTGGAGGCTCTCCGTGTGTGTATGTGTGTTTGAATATAATCTAATTGCTTACTAGTGGAGGACAAAATTGTTTTGCCCGCAGGTATAAGTATGGGTGGTGCTGATGAGAACTGGTCTGATATCTCAATCCACCAATCAGCTATGCAGGGCCACCCCACAGCCTACCTCTTAAAATCGCGTCTTTCGTGTGCTGACACTGTGTCTGTGAGCCTGGCATTTTTTGCTCATAAAATTCAGTTATTTGTTGTTCTTTTTTGTATGTTTTTTCAAAAACGGACAGTGAAAATTGGGATGGTTTAAAGTCTGTGTTCAAGTACAACAGCAACAGAGAGCATCAGGGCTTTTAGCCTTTAATTAAAAAAAGATCAGGGGGATTTTTATTGATATTTCTCGGCGCACTTCAGGCACAGAACGATAGCGCCCCAAGACCAAAGTAATGTTTTTTTGATCAATGATTAACTGCCTTTGTCGGGATCTTAGATCACCTTTAGGTGCTCCTCACAAGCTTGTTTGTCTTGTGGCTACAATGAACCACAACATGGAGGAAACGGCTGCAGAAGTGGCTCAGGGAGGACGGTGACGAAGCAATGTTATTATCCCGCTTGTGTCCATCGAAGCAGCACCACTCAAGTATTTGCTTGAACTCGAGGTAAAGGTCCAATAAGACAGGTGCCTTCTATCACCAATTTGCTCTCAGTGACTGTTGTAGAAATGATAGATGGCTTGCATAGTTTTACTGTAGCACTCAAACTTTTTCCACATGAATAGTACTGCAGCTGTACTGCTTTAAGATGACACATGAGGTTGGCCGTTTCTGACATGATGTTTTGACACTGTCAACTCAGAAAATTCTTCCTTTAAAAGCCCAAGGACATAGCCGCCATTTTGGGGGGGCAAATGTGACCCTTACGCTGTCTGTGATCATTCTAACCGACTCCCCAACAGGAGGGGAGGGGTCTCAGAAGGCCAGGCAGGTCAGGAGTCACTCCAGTCATGTGACAACCCCAGGGTGTTGTTGGGAGTGACAGGGAGACCGAGGAAGTGGAGCTGCAGTGTAGCTGCGAGCCCACGGGTGAAAAGGAGGTCAGTGGCCACAGGAAGCAGTGCAAAAGTGCCCAGAGCTACTGTCCTTAATGAGAGCACATCCCCTGGGGTGTATATCCCAGCAGCCTAACTGCCACATGAAAAACTCCAATCTATACAGAGTGCTGTAGGCACATGAGAGCAGCCATTTTCATGGTCCATTCCCTAAGCCAGGAGCCATCTTGTGAGGTAAACAAACCCAAGTACAAAGATGTGCACCTTGGTACCAGGCCAGTGCTGTTCCATCGTTCACACTGTGCTCTATGAGTCCTTGTCTTGCCATGCATTTGGTTTGAAAGATCTTGACTGCTTGAGTCTCGATAGGGGCCTCCTCCAAAGCATTGTAAATTGATTTATTAATAAAGTTTGTGTGCTGCTGAGGAACAGAGGCTAATAAAACAGGAGCCCTATAGGGCGAGTAGGAGAAATACATTTGAAAATAAACTTTGAGTAACTCATTAGATTAAGAAAATTATAAGAATAATAACCCTGAGCACTGCCCGGGGAGGGAAATCTCATTAACAGGTTTTTCGATTCCTCCTTTCAATACATTTGTTAAAAGTGCCAGGGAGTGTTCAATTATCACCCGCCCTCTCACCTCCAAGACATAGGGTGACAAGAAACCCCAGAGAAACCTGCAGGGCCAGGGAGGGGCCATGCACACAGGCACCCACACACACATACACACACACATATACACACACATACACTCACATCAACGCACATGCACACACGGTTTCACTTCATCCCCCACTGAGTAATGGCCTTTCTGACCATTTGTTTAATACTGTCAACAAACAAGACAAGAGCTGGAGGGCTACTCAGCCAATACAATCCGGCTCTTGAATGAGTATGAGCGCATGAAATGCACACACGTATGCTCTCAGGTCTATACATGTCAGAGAGCTCATACCCAAAAACAGGCTTTTGCCCACTGAGTCCTTTAACAAAGATATTTCTCACGTTCAAAAGGGAGCACTTTCATCCAGCGCCGTTTCATAAGAGCAACCAAGAGCCTCACCAAAGTTTCTTTCTTTCATCTGTTTCCAATCTTCTCACTGGCCTCCAGGCTACCTCCTCGAGGCAGGAGGCTTGGAAGGCTATGTTTGCTCTGGAACCATTTACTGTGCCCTCCTCCTTCCCAAGACGTGGCAGAGCGCCCGAGGGGGGGTTGCAACTCGGCCCACCTGGAGTGCTGCGTCTCCACCCAACCCCCCTCTGGTGGTAGTCACCAAGACTGCGCAGCATCGCTTTGTGCCTCGCAGGCCTCCGACTCCGGCAACGGCTCGGAAAGACATCACAATCTGGAGATCGAGATTGAAAAAATGCCAGCTTTCCAGACGCCAGTTAGTGTGGCACAAAGCTGAGGGAAAGCATTTGAAGCATATGTGGCTAATTGGAAGCTTGACCACAGCTATGTTATGTTAGCATCCATTACCTTTTACAAGCCAGGTTTTTGAAGGCGGAGATGAGACGCTGGTTGAACGAGAAAGCTGAACTGCGTACTCAAAGTGCACGCTGTACTATTCCCATGTATATTTCTGGTACTTACTGGCTACCAGCTTCACAGGAGCGACACCTGGAGCGAGCTGCCTCTTGCCAGTTAATATCCTTAAAATAACCTTCAAAATCCATGCAAAGAAGGTGTAAAATGGACTTGTAAACATAATAACTAAGACAGCTAAGTAGATTCCTAATTAGAAAAGTAAGTTGAGCCATATGTGGTTAGGCTGCTTAGAAGTGCCAAATTCTGTTTTGGCTAAAACTATTTCTGTTGTACCAGAAAAGCTGTCAAATGTAAATAGTTTTTACTCTGCTAAGATACACACTTTCCACTATCCAAAAAAGTCACAAATGGAGGAGGCAGTGTGTCCAGTAAATAGGTAACAGTTTCTATTGTATGTGTGTGAAGTACTTGATGTCTATCCGCGATAAAAGCAAATTACCCATATGACCCTGTTGTGGGTTTTAAACATGTGTCACTTTGAACAAAGCGAACTACCAGAGAAGACAGATCAACCATCTTGTCCTTAGGTAAGACTTGAATCATGACATATGGACGCAAACTCAATCAAAACCTCTGGGAAAATAGATATAGATCCTCCTTTGTTGAAGAATGGGATAAAGTAGCACATTGTGGACACATTGTGTGATGATAATGTGGTGCATTTACACGCGGTGCATGCATGTGTCTGTTCTTATGTACAGAGGGAAGATGGTTTGCAGATAGGTAAGAATGTAAAAAAAGAGAGAGAGAGAGAATCTTTTAGCCGGAGGCACGAGAGAAGTCATTTCTTTTCCAGCCCTCAAGCAGCGAACCTGGCGTCATTCATTACCATTTCTCTGTTGCCTACGCGACTGTTGAAACTGCGGCATGTGGTCGGCTTGTTTCATTTTATATCCAATGGGTTGGCTTTTAGTGGGACAGAGGAAAAGAGAATAAGTGAAAAAAAATCAATCCTTTGAAAATGGGTTTCATCAGGGCTAGTATGTCTGATGTTATGTAAGTTTAAGAACAAGGGCGCATGGCGGCATTGATGCAAAGCACCAGAAACAGAACCAGAAAAACTGATAATATCAAAGAGCAGCAGTGACAACCCAACCTGGTAGCTAGAAAGCCAGCAGCACTTTATAACCTGCAGATGTTGACGGTAAGCACCGTGGGCATTTTTTCCAGCAGGCATTTCAATGTGCCATAGTAAGAAAACCATTAGTGTTACTGACAACATTAACAAACACTATTAAACACACAAATACTCACTATTCAGGTGTCCAAGTAAGTCCTGACAGTGATCCAGCAAACACATAAGCAGGACTCTGAAACTGAGGCAACCAAATGGAATTCAGCCGTTATATTTACCATGTGCACCTGTTCTTTCCCTACTGTATTATGTCAAAACATCTTTATTGGAGAAGGCCTACCTACAGGCAAAGGAAACAATACCTTGTGCAATTTTGTGTGTGAGTAAATGTGTGTTTGTGTGTGTGTGTTCAAGGTCAACACTTTGGCTCACTTTTTGGGAAAAGTTTAATCATTGAAGGGAAGTAAATAACAAACAACAAAGCTAACGTTTGGCTTTTTATAACCACAGAGGTAGTTGTGTTAGCATTTACTTTAAATGTACTTTTAATATCTATCGGAGGGTCACATAACACAATGTTATAATTGTTTATATGTATCTTTTTATATCCTGACAAGTGGACAAAGTTGTAACACTGACTTTAGGTGGTGCAATGGTTAAAAATGAAACAGTTTTCCTAAAACTGGCCTGACAGTGACTGAACATCTCCCTCTTGTGGAGAATCTGCAGCACGTTAAACGCGAACGTCACCGTGCGTGAGTCACGTGCGATTTCAGTGACATGATTAGCTTGAAACAAACAAACAAACTGAAAACAAAAAACACAAGAATAACTGTTGCTCTCCCAATGGTGCTGACCAACAACTGCTCCCTTCTTTAAAAATACATATTTGGTGTGCAAAATATGAGGTGAAAAGCAAAGACTAAACCGAAATGGGTAATGATGCATTCATGATAGAATGTGGAGCGAAAAAAAACGCAGGCACACACACACACACACACACATGCACAGTCAAAGTTTTAGTGCTTAGTTTTGATTCAGCTCTTCATTAGCCACAGGGCCTAACTCCGGTTAGCTCCAGTATTAGGCTCAATTAGAACAAGATCCAATTAGAGGGCTCCTTTCCCCTGGGGCAAGGAGAGGCAGGAAATGGAGACTGAGAAATGTATAAGTCGACAACATGCGGACACAGCCAACATAAACAAACTTACTTTGTTGATCTCTGCTGTTGCTACGCAGGAGTCCTCTGGGAGTTAAAGCCCTGCTAGTCTAAGCTATGAGATAAAACAAAATAAAAAAAAGCCCCGCAGCAAAACATGAACTCTGTGAACACAAGGGCTCCGACACCATGAAGGGAACGTCTGGGCCCAGAAAATGAAAAGCCCACAGGCGTTTTCCATTTACAGCTAAAAATCCAGCACTAGCTCCTAGCCAGGGTTAGTATCAGACTCTCAAAATGAACACTTACACTACGGGGGGAACAAATGAGTAGCTTTCTATTGTCGCTCTATTAAATCTGTCGGTTAATAGACATATACCTTACTACTGACAGAAATCAATAATGTACAATAAGATAAAGGGTGGGGAAGAGAGGAAGAAAAGGGAAAAACAAGGGAGGTATAATTGGTGAAAGGAGGGGGGGAAAAAAGAAAGACAAAGATCCAACTGTGTGATTCTGAGCTCACTATTTCTGTCCTGCTATCAGTATGGTTAGAGGTGGTGATGGCGGCAATGTTGTGTGAGCTGTTTGGGCTTGCCCTTGCCTCGGGCCTCTAGTGTTCCTCCCCCAGGCGGTGTGTGAGGGAAATGGTGTGTGGTGCGAGGGTAAACCTTGACCTGCCTGCCAGGAGGCTGCACACGGAATGAAATGAGCACAAACAAAGCAGAGAGGGGGAGAGAGGAGGAGGAGGTGGAGGAGGAGGAAGAAGAGGAGGAGGAGGAGGAGGGGGAGGAGGGGTGGCGGGCAACAGTGGAGGAGGTGTACGGCTTTGCTCACATCACCGCTACCCCCCCCCCTTTTTTTTTTTTTTTTGCGTTGTTGTCTGATCTGACTCTGAGTGGCAGGCTGCGCGCCACACATCCACGGCGGGCCGCGCGCATCTCTCAGATTGCGGGGGGGGGGGGG
>JAOXYL010000071.1:11220944-11248806 GCA_028564955.1 Terapon puta
GTGACTAATTCAGCAATAATTTGCTTGTTTATGCTACATTTCGTGGGCTGAAAAGCAGCATTTATTTTATTTGTTGCCTTTTCTCCTGTTATTGCCAGTGCTAGGGCAGGTGGAAATTCAGCCAAACACAACAAGCGGTGACAAGCATGATAAACTTACAGTTTAAATGGCAGCTGTCAGGATGGTCTTAAAGGCACAACGTGGTAAACATACATACTTCTGACATGGCAATTTCTCTAGCTAATTTTTTAAATTTACCATTTGAGGTATTTGAAAGTAGTTCTAAAATATTACATTTACGTCAGTGGGCTAATCCTATTTTGAAGCAGTTTATTAATCATTTAGTTTCAATCTGACAAATGACCAATGTCACAGGAATTAAACTTGAATAGATCAATGCAGAGCCTAAATTTCATCTTACCTCAAGCAAAGCCTTGATAGCCAACTTGATTGCCTCATTGTCCCCAGCAATGGCTTCATCTGTGTAATTCTTCTCCAGGAACTCCCTCACAGTTTTTGCGCTACGGCCAATTGCATTAGCCTAATTTTGTTTTTTAGGAAGAACAAAACATTCAATTATATATTGTTGAAATTAATTTATATTGAAATATGCAACACAAACCAAACTCACTGACCTTCCAGGCGTGGTAGGTACCCGATGGGTCTGTCTGATACAGCCTGGGTGTCCCATCATAGTCAAAGCCAACGATTAACGCAGAGATCCCAAATGGCCTGCGGCCATTGCTTTGAGTGTAGCGCTACAAATATGACAGAAGCACAGAATCATGTGACTGATCATTCTTACAAATCTTTGAGTGATAAAATAGTGTAGTTTCAGTTATTGTGAACTAAAAAAAATTGACACTATGCTATTTTTAATTATTTCTTTATAAATTAAACACTAAATAAAAGGTAGGAAGGTTAAGTACCTGTTTCAGTGTGGCTATGTAACGCGTGATGTATTCCACTGTGACTGGGTCCTCGACAGTTAGCCTGTGGCTCTGGCATTCAACCCGAGCTCTGTTTATCACAATACGGGCATCTGCTGTCAGACCTTAAAACATAGAAAGGAGTTAAGTATCTACACAACATTAAGGCATATTTCTAGGAAAAACGTTATTAGGAAAATTAAGTGACAAAAAAATGAATACACTGTAGTGATCTGTAGTGACAGTGTTTGTGACAACTGTTCTTATAGTTCACTGTGCCATGTTATTGCTAAAGTTTTTGTTGTTTGATGTACCTGCAAATGCCATGCAGACATGCTCATCCAGGGCACATATCTTTCGGACGGTCCTCTCCTCCTGCAGCTTTGCTACAGATTTCTTCTCAACACCAAGGACAACAATGTCCTTACCTCTGATTCCCACCTGCACAGAAGACAAAAACTTGAATTAATTTCTGAACATTAGCAAAACAAAACAATAATGGTTGGTAAAACATAGTGATTAGCAATATATCTTTCATATATCCTCAATTTCGAATTAAGTGACTGCAGGCCTGTTTCAATAAGAAGGTTTCTAGACACCATTGCTGAGTCATGTTCAGTGTTTTTTTTTTTTACTTGAATTCTTCTTAGATATCTGTTGGGGTTCTCTGGTGCAATTTTTCACCTAACTTACTAAACCTTTTCTGTAAAAAGTTTCAGGGACCAAAACATCCTCAAGAGTGCCCTCTACAACAACCATGGCGACACAAGTGATAGTAACAGTATGTGTAACTGTATTGAAGAAATTATGCCACTCACTTACATATTTTCTAATGATATACAAATGTTTACAAGGAGCATGGCTTAACACTTTAATTGCTAAGTACTGCTCCATGTAACTGCCGTGCATGTTAATTTAGCTGTAGCTGCTATTTCGCTGTCATCTTAAGTATGAGACCATGTTAAACTTAGTTAAAAGACAAACTATAGTGTCGCCTGGTACATACAAGCCTGTACTAAACTTTCATGGTTTAAACTATTGAATGAACAATTAATCAACTTTCCAAAACAGGTGAAAATCGCACATGAAGTCGCGTTAGTTGACACTATAACACTGAAACTGAAACTATTGTGAGAGTGACACAGCGACAAAATGCTCGCTACTCCTTTATTTTATACAGCTGTAAGTATCCCTTACATTACATACAGGATACACACGTTAGCAGTCCATCAATAAACAGTCCATCATCATAACACTTAAGAGACATCAGATTGTGTTAAACAACGGGATTAGCTAAATGCATGAGCGATAAAGATGCTAGTCGTTAGCTTAGCAGTTGGGCTACCGTTAGCCCAGACATTAAGTTTCCTTTTAAGACTCACCGCCGTGGAGCCCTTCTTTACGGCTTCTTGTGCGTACTCCACTTGGAAGAGGTGGCCGTCTGGAGAAAAGACTGTGATAGCTCTGTCATATCTTGCCGCCATTGCTCTAGCAACACACGGACAATCAGAAGAAAAGGGAGACTTCCACTAAATGATTCAGCTAGTTAGCAGCGAGCGAGCGGCCGTGAGTTCAAAGCAGCGCCTGCGCATGAACTCTGAACTTGGGAAATACCAAAATGAGGGGCGCCGGGGGAAGCACTAATAAAGAAACGAGTAGAATTATCACTAGTTGGTTTGCGTTTGAGCTCCATGAAACAAATATTTTTTTTATTTGGATGTTGCAAAACAAAAAAAAAGCTTCAAGTTCAATTTTTAAATACTGTATTTGATCGATTCTTTTCATTGTGTGATTGTAAATGCGGAATGATGGTGCACTGCAGGTGAAATCAAACACATAAAACTAGGAATGACAAACGTGGCTATACGCTGATTATTACCTATATTTTTCTACATTATTATTACCGAATAATTTACAGAAACATGTTAAAGCTCAAAGTGAGTTACCCCTCATTTGTACCAGTCCATTTCCCGTGGCCTTTCGGTCTCGCTCTAGACTGTTCCACTTTATGACAAATGGGGGAATATCTCTTTGAATTATGCCACAATATGTGTGCTTTCAAGGACTTTATTAAATGTGTTGAAATATCATATTTTATACGTTATAAAATTGAACAAAGTGCATCTTCATGTAGACTAATAATAGAATAATCTACTGTCATATATCCAAACATGCTGTATCCCCCCCAAAACGGACCACCGCATTATGGAATAGCATCCTATTCTAAACTGTGTGATCTGAGTTCTACCGATTTGTTAACTGTGTTAGCTACTTTCTGACTTTTATGTTCTAGTTTGCTTCGCTTTCTCAGACTATCACCATGTCGGTGGCGTTTGCACCTCACAGGCAGCGTGGGAAGGGTGATATAACACCCGCCGGGATACAAAAGGTAATTCATCATTTTTAGCGCGTCTCGGGATGGAGGCTGTGTTAGCGGGAGCTGCTAGCCGCTGAGCTAATCCGTGTAGCATCCAAGTGCGACTGTGAATAGATCGGGAACAATTTTGCAGGGTCAAAGCGCGGTGAATATGAACCTCTGTGGAGGCAGGACGCCATGTGTAGATGCTTAGTTCTCTGTCGGCTCAGCAGACCTGCGTGTAATTTAATTTCATATGAATGAAGGCCTGTCGTTTTGTTAGCTATGGACTGCTAGCGAGCAGGATGCGTCTTTTGTTAGCTGAGAAACGCTCACCACATTTAACAAAAAAATCCCCCCCCTCCACGCCTCCTCCATCCTCCTCGTTGTTTTCAAATTACGACAGAATAACCACATTCAAGCCAAAAATATGAAGCATATCAAATAATTGATTATCACTCATTTTAACTACTCACGTATAACAAAGACTGATTTAAATCTGTGCTCTTACTTTTACAGTTACTTGACGAAAATAACCAGCTGATCCAGTGTATAATGGACTTTCAGAGTAAAGGCAAAACAGCAGAGTGTTCACAGTAAGTCGTCTCTTCGTGCCTTCGTGACAGTGTTTCTTTTTTTTTAAATTCACATCATCTCCTAAAGCATGCATTGATGACTCTCCACCTGCACAGGTATCAACAGATGTTGCACAGAAATTTAGTGTATCTGGCGACGATAGCAGACTCCAATCAAAACATGCAGTCTCTCCTCCCTGCTGTGAGTATTTGTCCTTGCTGATTTTTTTTTTTTCAATGAGCATGAGCTACATAGAGCAGCGTGGCTTCTTTTTATCTCATGCTCTTGTATTGGCCTCTGTCCAATATAAGTCTCTTGAGTATTGATGCAGGATAAATCATCGGGAATCACACTCAAGAAATGTATACTTAAGAAAACATCATTGTTATTTCAAGTGCAATATTACAGTAGCATTTACATACAGGAGAACTATTGAGTTAGTTTAATATACTGTTTCAAATATGTAACTTTGAACTTTGTCTCGACTTTCACCGGAAGGTAGAATCTAATTGCAATTTTGACCCACAACAGGGGTAAAAACTGGTTGATGTGGTCTCTAATATGACCATTTAAAAAAACTTCTATAGCAAGTCCCCCAATTATTCAATATAAATGCACTGGAGTATTATTTAAAGTATCATTGTACATTGTACAATCAGTGTTAATCTATTCTGTACGTGAGTTTGTAGAAGGTACATGTTTAGGTTTACTTAAATATTCTTTGTTTTGAAAACTATTACCCCATCATATCATAACATATATGTTATGTTATGTATAGTTCAGGTTAAATGTACTGTTAATTAAGCCTTAACAGTGTGTGTTAAGCTTATTTTATCTGTTTTAATGGGCTGTCTGTGCATTCTCTTAAAGACATTTTTTTGTCATTGATTGGTCCTGGCTGTGACTTTATTTTGACTGTATATTCTACCAGCTATTTATTTCCCACCTTTTAAATATACATTATCTTTAAAAAAACTGATAAGGATACACCACAGTCATGCTTGTTCATAAATAGTGCTCCTGAGATCTTGGCTTCCATGTGCTTCTTTCTTTAGTTATTTATTTTGATAGGCTCAGATGTGTTGCTAGCCAGCTGATGTGTGTTTTTTGTGTTTGTGTTGTGTGCCTGCAGCCGCCCACTCAAAACATGCCCATGGGCCCTGGTGGGATGAACCAAAGTGGACCCCCTCCTCAGCCTCCTCACGGTCACAACATGGCCTCTGAGGGTATGGTCAGCGGCGGCCCTCCGGCCCCACACATGCAGAACCAGATGAATGGGCAGATGCCTGGTAAGGAACCCCCCCCACCACCACCACCCAACTTCCCTCCCCCGTCTTTCTCTTTTCTTTCCCCTTCTTTTCCCTCAGTCCCTGTCTCACTTGGGTTGCCTAGCAACACCACAGAACTGTGAGGGAGGTCGCTTTGCTGAAGGATGATGTCACCCATTTGCCAGCTCTGGTGGTCCATTTGATCATGGTTATCCTCTCTTGCTTAAGTAATACAGTCTGTTTCAGTGTGTGGTTTGTTTGCAAATACAACTATGTTTTTCAGTATTATGTATGTAATATGTTCTAAAATTCATAGATAGTTTAAGGTAGTAATTTAAAAAACTGATTGCTGTGCTACATAATAATTTAAAATTCTGAATGGTAAAAGTCAATAATAGTATTCATATTCACCATGCCAAGCCATTCTGCCTTCTTTGTTTCTAACCTCACAACAGGGAATATAAATCCCGCCTAACAATATTATGGCATTACTTAAAGGCTGGGCCTCAACATGAAGCCCCCTGCTTAGATCTGAAAAACCCAACATGTCTTTATGTTTAGATGTCTGAAAAGTAGCCACCATCTTAAAGACTACAGGCAGTTTGCATTAGCTCTGGCACAATGAAAAGTTGTGCCGAGTAGGTGCTGTTTTGGTTATGCCACTGGAACTATAATGAAGTCGGTTTGAAGTGTTAATATACTGTGTTGTACACATACACCATTTTTCCACCAAGCAGTCCGGTTTAGTTTAGTTCATTACACAGTAAAAAACTGTTGTTTTCACATTTTCATCATCAAAAGTTGTGGATGGTACCAAGAGCCACTCCACATCATCACACACATATTTTATGTCATCCCTCTTTTGAGATACTTAGCACACTGCCCCCGTACTTAAGGGTGGAGTAAGAAACACTGCAGTCGTAAAGCTACTTACAAGAATAAGTCGAGTGCTGTCAGAGCACATCAGAAAGACCCTCCACCATTTTATCCTATTGAGGAAACGGAACATTCCCACTTCACAAACACTGCTTCAAAATCATCAACACTTGGCGATCCAGTCATTACCAAAGTATATACAGAAATAGAATGACCAAAGCTGTTATAAGGACATTTTAAGTGTGATAATTGATTTACCACAGCAACCTGCACATCAAGGATTATGCAAGAAAATGTTCCACCCTAAAAAGTTGACAGTAGCTTCTTTGAGTGGTGTAGTGAATTAAAAGAAATATCCAGTCTACAGCTGGCTAACATAAATTACTAAAGATGAAATTGCAGAAAAGATAGATTATTTTTTATAAAAGGTAACTGATGAATCATACTTGAAAGAAATATGTCTAGATTTCAATTTTAAATACCCAATTTCTTTTTTTGAATGGATTAGCTTTAAAACAAAATCAGAGTAGAAAGAGCTGCAGTTGGTTGGTACAGTTATTATCAGTTTGGGTGAGTCACAAACCTTCCAACACGTAGTGAAAGTAACTGATTTTATTTTTTCATATGTCGTTGACAGCCTTGTTCACAGAGCAGCACAGCACGGATGTCACAATGTGATGGAAATGACATGCAAGTGTGTGTTCAAAAAGTTTATGCGGTTTTTCAAAAAGAGCCACAAATCATCTCGTCTGTTGCTTTCCAGGGCCTAATCACATGCCAATGCAAGGTCCCGGTCCAGGCCCCAACCAGCCCCCAAACATGCCCAGTGGCTCTATGAATATGCCCCCCAGCAGCCACGGCTCGATGGGTGGTTACAATCACACCGTCCCTTCGTCTCAGGGCATGCCAGCTCAGAGCCAGATGAACATGACCCAGGGCCAGCCCATGGGAAACTATGGGCCCCGGCCAAACATGAACATGCAGCCTAATCAAGGTAAAGCAGCTCCTTTGTTACTTTCCACTTTATTGTACTGATTTCCAGTGCCTCATCAGCTGTCTTGCTGGCGCTAACTGCACACCATTCACCCGCATTTGGAAAGCTAATACCGGTTGTATGAGTCGTCTACCTGGCACAGCCTGAGATTTGACTCTCTGTCTGTGTGCCACAGGCCCCATGATGCACCAGCAGCCTCCCTCCCAGCAGTATAACATGCCTCCAGGTGGTGGCGGACAGCACTATCAAGGACAACAGAACCCAATGGGCATGATGGGTCAGGTCAACCAAGGCAACCATGTCATGGGGCAGAGGCCAATGCCGCCTTACAGACCCCCACAGCAAGGTATACCCCTCAGAGTGTGTCTGTTGCGTGTGCAAGTTGTGAGTGTTGGTCTTTCTTCTCCCTAACCTTCTTTCTCTTGTTCCTCTCAATTTCCTCTATTTCCACTTCTGTAGCTCACAGACATCTTGATGACTAAACGTGTAACCTAAAGCCTCCAATCATAAAATTAGTCAAGTCACCAAAACAGAGCTTTCTAACAAGAGCTAGCGGCAAGGAAACCATCCTCTCTACTCTTCCCCTCACACAACCGATCCAACAACACCTTGAATCTACTTGTGTGTATGTTGTGTGTATGTGTATGTAGGACCCCCTCAGCAGTACCCAGGGCAGGAAGACTACTATGGCGACCAGTACAGTCACGCAGGACAGGGAGCCTCAGAAGGTAGGATAACCCTCCAGTCACTTGGAGAAAACCACCAAAAAAAATTGAGCCCAGGAGTTGTGTTAAAACACAAATGATGCAAAGAGACTGTGACAAAACCAATCTTTCAGTTTCTTCATTATTTTCTGGGAAATCAAAGTGACTTTGGGCTCTGACCAAAAAAAAAAAAAATTACAGCTTCTAATTTTGAGGAAACATCCACATGTCACCCCCAATCGAAAAAGCGCTGCAGTCCATGGATAAGTTAGGACCTCCCCTGTCTTATATTGCCACCCCCCCCACCCCACCCCCTTCCTCAGTTGTGGCTGATGCTCCACCTGTCAGTGTGAAAGAAGAGTCAGGGACAGTCTTGTGTGAGTCTTAACAGTCAAAGTTGGATTAAAGTGAAAATGTCCGTCCTTTGGAATAGTAGTCAGTGTATTTGTATTCTGAAAGTGCTTCTCAATGTGCCAGTTTTCACCGACGTGAAGCGGACTGCTGTTGTTGGTAGATGTTTTTTTTTTCACCTGCAGTAAATAATTCTTATGATTTGCAGAAGAGCAGCCTTGGCACTGACTTACAAACCAACAACTGTTTTTGAGAAATGCGCCACCGCTGCTACATCCTCCAAATGCAACGCTTGATATACTGCAGATTTTCTCCTCTTGGGTGTGTTAACGGGTGGTATTATTACATGAGCAGCCTCACTGAAAGACTACAGATTCATAATAAACAACTCCTTCTCTTTCTTTGTCCAATTAACATTTACTTATTTCTTGTTTGTTTTCTCTACTGACCACACTATTTTCCCCTTTTTGACCTTTCAAACACAGTCGTTTTCTCTATTATTTATCTAAAAACAAAATCCATCCATTTTAAGGAAAAATGACTTTTTAACAGGTGGCTGGCTCAAAAACTGCCGCCATCAAGACACTGTCATGCATCTCTGTCAGCTCCTCAATAACTCTGTCACTTTCATTTTATCTCACTGAGATGATCTTAACTTTCAAATGTCAGCTGTCACTAAATAAATTGAAAGTATTAGTTTCAATTAGCCTCATGCCTACGTGTTGAGCTGTTGTAGGTCATTGTGATTATAGCTGAGCATATCCTGATCAAGGCCTTATGACACTTGCTCCTGATACTGCTGTTCTAGAAGGGATCATTGTACCTTACTCTAATGCAAGTGTTCATTAGCACACAATTTAAGCTACCGTTTGTGTTCAAAAGGTATAGCATAGTAACTAATATCCCCAGTGTAGACATTTCTTGACACTTGATCCTTTCTTTACTTATACTTGAATGTCTTCGCTGCTGCACTGTGTGTCATTTACTATTAGATTATATCTGTCTGATGGTAAACTTTCCATTTGCTAATGCTGTCTTATTACACAATGCTGTTGCATCTTTTAATGCCTGTAAATGTCCGCTCATGTTGTGTTGCAGTTACAGGTGCCTCTTTTAAGCGCACCATCCGAGAATAATGGAGAATTGATTCCTTAAGTGATGGCATAAAAAAAGAGCATAAATCAATGTCTACCCATCTGCTGTGCTGTTGTGCCGTAGTTGTTGACATGTTTCTCACGTTTCCTGCTGTTGCCCTCCCCCCCACCCCAAGGTAATGCCCAGTATGGTCAGCAGCAGGAAGCATACCAGCAAGGCCCCCCCCAGCAGCAGGGCTACCCTCCCCAACAGCAGTACCCAGGTCAACAGGGCTACCCACCACAGCAGCAGGGATACGGTGAGTTACCTCCTTTACGACAGGGGCGTTTATTTGGCCTGTAGGAGGCACTATCTGCTCTCTTTGCCCCCCCCCCCCCCCCCCCCCCCCCCCCCTTTTTTTTTTGTAACAGTCGAATTATAATTCCTCCTGAGTGAGTTGGTGGTTACTGCCCCTTGGAAATGTAACCGTGCCAAATGCATGTCAAGACATCATCAAGAGCAAGGAATTAAAGGACCACCTTAATGAATGGTTAGGGGATTGGAGCTTGGTGGAAGAGAAATTTAATCAGTGGTGGTGGCGGCTTGGCACCACATTAGCATTTCTCCTGGTGCTTCACTTTGAAATGACACACTGTTTCTGAGGGAGCAGGAGGGGGGGGGCTTTGGCTGATGGGCACAGGCATCGGGCAAAGTGTGCGGAGACCGACGGCCAAACATTTACAACTCCCTGCATTTTAGCATTTTCAATAAACACAATTAAGTCATGTGTTTATTGTAAATATCAGGTTGTAAGTGAAGAACAGGTGTAAGTAATGATCGGGGGACAGTAACTTTTCTTGCTGGAAGACTTAAATCTTTGTCAAAACATTTCGAAACACAGTCTTTGTGTTTTGGAGCTCATGACAGAAAAGGCAAGTTAATGTAAGAAGAATAAACGCACATTTAAAAAAGACTTAAGAACATTAAACTGACTTATACTTGTATGATATTTACATTTTCTTTACAGTGAGCATGTGCTAATATATGTAACCACAAAATTAAATAAGTAAAGGATTTTTTTCTACTTTTTTTTTAAAAGTTACAATTTAAGTATTTAAGCCCCTGCAGCTCTTTGGTCTTTTTCTTCCTCATCCCATTTTTCATTGGAACTTTCCATCACTCACTCTCTGTCTGAGCCAGAGCTCATGTTAGTAATGAGCTAGCGGAGAGGCAGAGGCTGTGAGGTGAGATCCATCTGGCACACACACACACTCTCGCTCTCGCAGGCCCCCACAAGGTTATGCTCAACAGCATAAGGCATTATGAGCGCCTAACGATGCTGCGTGGGCCTCATTTGACTTCAGCCCCAGTCAAGCTTTGCTCGGTCCTTCACAGCACCTGCATAGATAGCTACCGAGTTACGGGGGCTGATGAAGTGATTTTTTTTTTTTCCTCCCCTCACTTTTTTTTTTAATGAAGGCTGCTCATCTAATGAAGACCAACAGAATCTCCTTGATGTCTCCTTGCATTAGGGAACCACCGCCTGGCTCCAACCTGACTCCCTCATTCTCATTCATTACCGAGTCAGGCGTTGTGGAGGCAGCCTAAACAAATGTGTCTGACATATCCACTATCCTCTCTTTGTCATCCATCAGCTTTTTTTATTGCAGTCCATTAGTGATGGTAAACTAACAGGGATTCCCCAGAGTTCTCAGAGTAACAAGTAGGAAACTGTAACGGTTAATGAGCAAAACTTGGGCTGGATGCACACTGGGTTCCTTGTCCAGAGTCACATCTTTCCAAGCAGGTGATGAGACAAAAATGTGTTGTGTTTTTAAAAGGAAAAAGGCTCAGGGGGCTAGGCTCAATTGTGTGTGAGGCTTTTTATTCACTGCTCATACATCAGGGATATTCTCAGTATCTCCTTTTTTTAAAAATGCCATTAATGCATTTGTGCGTTTCGTGCACACATGAATAAGTTAGTAACAATAGTCTTGTGATCATCCCAAATTGTTTGAAGTATACTCTGTTAATCATACATAATTCTCAATGTTCTCTTCTCTTAAATTCTCAATGTTTGTCTTAGGTCCCTCCCAAAGTGCCCCAGGACAGTATCCCAACTATCCTCAGGGGCAGGGACAGCAGTATGGCGGCTATCGCCCTCCCCAGCCTGGACCCCCGCAAGGCCAGCAGCAACGCCCCTACGGTTATGACCAGGTGAGTATACCCACGACACTGCACAATAACAAAGACGTGTTTATACATGTGTTGTAGTTTGTCCCTTTATGATGTTTGATTGCCAGACTTAGTTGTACATTTTGTGTAGTGAGACCAGGGACCAATGTGAGAGAAATTAGAACGTTAACATTATTAGGTAGTATGTTTTGCATGCTGTCATATTGGGGGTAAATCTGTTCTTCCCAAAAGAGTGTATGTGCTACTGTTGTCTCTTACTTGTTAATTTGAATCTTATCTATATATCCAGGCTAATATGGTATGCCAACTCAGTGAAATATGAGGGCTTTAAGAGGATTCTTCCTTAAAACGTGATGCAGGCTGCTCTAGTGTTTTAAAGGGAGATCTATTTGTTGCCCTGTATTTCCTGTGGTCTTATGTGGGGACCACAGCTACACTTTGATATCTTTATCTTTGAATATTCAGGGGCACATGAGGAAATAAAGACCCGGGGATTTGAACCCCTGACTAGCTCTGTAAGAAGCAAAGGTAATGGTTGCTGTGAAGACCTCAACGTCCAATCTAGACGTTTGACCACTTAGCCTTAATTTGCATTTGTTATGTTTCTTCTGTCTCTCTTTTGTCTCTACCTTTCTTCCATCTTTCTCTTTTTCTTTCTTAAGCTTTTTTCTTTTCTTTTTTTTGTACTCTTTTTTTTTTTTATTTATTTATTTTTTTTTTTTATTTTGTTAATAACCAGGGGTCGAAATGTAAGTCACGAGGTCCAGAAACACAGCATGCTTAGTCTGCAGTGAGACAGCCAAAAGCTTAGTGCTTTGGCTGTGTCCTTAATCTCTGCAGCTTACAACACTGGTTTTTATTATTATTGTGCTTATGATTATTATTACTCATATATTTGAATTGAAATGTTTTGTATATCAGACTGTCAAATCATAGTTTGTTTCCCAATTAGTTTCCATTGTATTTTCTCATTAATGTCAAACACATACTTCGACCCCTGTTTAGAAATGCATCAACTACTATTGTTCTTGCACTGAATTTGTCTCACTTGAAACTAGTGTCCACTATTTAATAAGGAATATCGTCCTCAGCCATGCTGCTGCCGAAACCAAGAGGTATCAAGTTAGAACTTAGAGCTCACAAGTTGTGAGGCTATGCTGCCACCTGCTGGTCAATACCAGCAAATGCAAGCATAAATAATGGTTTGCAGTATGATATGGTTGAAACCACAGATGTTTGTTTGCACTCTATTGAGATTTGTGAATATAAGTTTTTTTTTTTTTTTTTACTCTGCCTTTTTGAGAAGACCAGTAACACGAGCCTGTCACATTTCTCTCCACAGGGCCAGTATGGAAATTACCAGCAATGAGAGATGGTCACAGCAACCCACACAGCTCTGCTCTGATCTCTGTCTCAGCTTTGACCTCTGGTCAACTGCTAAGCAGACTTAAATGGTTGTAGCTCACTGAGATTCTCTCAGACACGAACATACAACAGTCAAAAATACAAGATGCGTTCTCCCCTCTCTTTGGGCTCTTATCCTCGCCTATAAAATGTATTCTGTTTGTCATTTACATTGAAGTGATGACGTCAAAGTCCACGACTCACCCTCTGGTCCAGTATGTCTCAAAGCAGCAATGCCTTAAAAATGGAACTGCCTTATCCTTTAGCATTGCAGATTGTGAAACAGGCTAACAAAATTTTGGATATCAGAGATAATTTAAATGTACAGTTTCAGTCTACTGTGGTGCATTGTTTGTCGATCCCTCAGCTCCTTGTTCATAAGAAGCAATAATGCCAGCAGTAGGGAAATGTGTGAGGGGGCTTAGAGATGAAATAATGCACCAGACGAACTTCCCGCTAGGCCATGGTACATGTCTTGATGTATGTGATGATGTAAAAATATATTTTATGCTTTTTAGATCAAGCTAACTTTGTATAAGACATTGGAAACTAGTACTAAAGCTGTGTTGTTTATTTCATGAAGTGTATGTGTCAATGTTTTTTTGTTTTTTATGATCTTTAATAATGATCCCATCCAGCACATTTTGTTCTTTTTTTTTCTTTGTTGTATTGAATTGTAAAACTATCCAATTGGAACAGCTACTTTGGTGACATGGACACTGTTTAAATTCTTTTTGTACAAATAGAAAGTTAATTAAAATTTCTTTGAAGGACAAATATGAACAGCTTACATGGAATCAGTGTTTTGAAAACACATTAAACAATTGCTGTATTCTGTGTTAAGATGTGTACTGAAGACAGTCAAAGAAAATATATCAAAATTGGATCATGTATAGATTTTTAAAAATATTTTACTCCATAACCTGACAGAATTATGTTCATTGGCCTTCATTTGGCTTATGTGCCCAAAAAGATGATATGTAGCAGATGCAACTGCAAATTGTAAGTTAATGCTCTCTGGAGCTGTTTCTTTCTGTACTAGCACCTCAATCTTGTCCATTGACTGCAAACTGGTGAATGGGGAAGATCAAACGTGGTATAATACATATTTTTGACAAGTACTTTGTTACGTTAGTCTTGACAATGCTGGAATCCCTTTCTCCCTTTGAATAAACGTCTAAGTTGATGTCATTCAAATAGTGTTGTGTGTGAATAATAAAGTTACTGTCAAATATGTAACATAAGATGTGAAAATAATGTTCTGAAAAGGATTCCTTTATTTCACAGTAAAGACTGGTTGTGCAGTTTTATATCACTGGCTTGATATCTGTTTTATGGTGCATACTTTATTGATCCCATATGTACAGCGGCATAAAGAAGAGGAATTCATCGTCCTCTGATATTGTTTATATGGCTGTTTTAATATTTTGCATTCTGCACCCCATCCAAGTGGTCACATTTGTGTCATGGCAATGTATAACTGTACATTACAATAAATTGGAAGAATCTTTAATATATTTTGACTTGTGTTATTTATAGCATCTGACCGTTTTATTTTTTATTGAGGTGCTGTTAATTAATACAAAAGCGCAAAATCACTCTTCCCAACGACAACATAAACAAGATGTGCACTATTGGTGCCGTCACAATTTGACAGTATGATATAATTGTTTTGTCTTCATCAGCTATCTGGTAATCAGTTTCCAACTGATAATGACCCTGCACCGCTCAGCAGCATGTCTGCTTTGTCCAGATGCATCCAGAGAGGTCCAGAGCACATTTACACCCAAAATTACCTTCCGTGTCCCTCTTTCCCCTTCTGCTCCCTCCAGAGAGGGAGAGGGACTACCTGTCACATTGGGGGGAGTGATACAGATGGTACACCAGATGTGTGGCCGAAGCACGTGATGGGAGAGTGGTGTTGGTGTTAAGAGGGCCACAGACTGCCTGGGCTGCCTTGGTGCAGATGATGAGTTGTTTGTGTGTAAACGCGGACGAGTGCAGCAGAGGCGCTTTAAGAAAAGAAGGGAGTGCGAACTTTTCCAGGGCGCCCGTGTGCACCATTTCTGTGTGCGTTTCGTGTAGCCATGCTCAGGTTTAGTGGCATCTCCTCGTCACCCCACCATCCTGCTGCTCCACAGCTGGCCGCCCCACCCTTCCCAGCTGCCACTGGGGCTCCCCCCGGCCCCTCCGCTTGGCAGAGCTGGCGTTTTGGGCGCTCCCCCACCAGTCCTCCCTGGCAGCTGCTGCCCTCAGCTGCGCTCTCGCAGACGGTATTGGGGTCGGACAAAGTCACTCCTCCTGTGACTGTGTCTGGGGCCGTTGGGGGAGGATGAAGAGGTGGCAAGGAGACTCTTACCTCCTATGAAAGATCTCCTTTAAACGCTCATGAATTTAAATTGATGGGGGCGCATAACTAAAAGTGAGGCAGTGGAGGAATTCTGCTGGTGACGAACTTAAGTAACTCGACATTACAAAGTGTGGTCTCGCTCAAAATAAACCTTCGCCTGTGTAGTGCCAAATGGGTTATTAAGAAAGCTTATGGGAGAGCATCGCTGCATGCGTGTTCTGTGATGGTAAGGCAAATAGTGAAGTGGCAGCATCATTTAAGAGGATGATTATCTTGTTCAATATTTTGATAATTATAATTCAGGGCACCTTTCAGAGGAGGCTCCTAACCACTGAGGGGAAAATGACATTGTGATCATAGCTGGCAGGCAAGATGTGATCTCTCTCTCTCTCTATCCCCCCCCCCCCCCTCTCTCTCTCTACTCCCCACTAACTCTCCCTTTCACTCTCTCATACCCACACTCTCAGTGTGACAGAAAGTCTATGGGGAGGTATAAGAGGTAGTTATGGGGGGAATGCAGCAGCCTCCACAGTTTAATTGGAGATGTGTCACACTAAATAAATGGTGCAAAAACAAGCGCTGACTGGAGGCTTGAGGGAGGGGCCCTGGGGATGCAGCCTGTTTTATTGGGCAGGAGCTTTGCACCGCTCCAGGGTGAAACTGGGCTATGCACTGCTGAGATACCCTCCAACCACCAAACCACCAGGCCTCCCAAAGACTACTGTGGAGGAAAAGACAAAGGCATTCATTTCACTCCGCAGTAAAGCGTCTTACTGGTGCCGAGGAGAAGGTGTGGTTGAACTTGACGACCCGATTGTTCCTCCTCCAATCGGGGGCAGATCATCGCCCTCATCTGCAATTTCAATTTCTGCACGCCGGCGAACAAATCCATAATTGTAAAATCTTTGAGCAAGCTCTGTCTGCCTCGTGCCCTCTCTACATCTTCTGTATGTCAATTTATGTTTTGAGAAGACGGCAGCCAACAGCCTCCAGCCAATCCCATTTCCCTGTGTAATCCATACATGACCTCCAAGTTACCGGGAGAATGTGTTTTCCAATATTCTATCAATGTTGATATAACAGTTGTCTCGCTTTGCTCATGCAGTGTGTGCATGTGCGTGTGTGTGTGTGTGTGTGTGTGTGTGTGTGTGTGTGTGTGTGTGTGTATGTATGTGTGCACCTTGGATTCCAGAGTTCATGGCACGAGTTTTGATTTACCTCTACAGTGTGCCGCAGTAATTGGATGTGACACCATTCTCTCTGCTCTCCCTGGGGGATATAACAGGAATCTGACTATTATGGCCCCAGTCATGAATATGTCACGACAGCTGCAAACAAAGGCCCGTGATTTGGATAAGACTCTGCTGTATGTTGTCTCTGCGCTGATATATGAGATAAATGCTGCAAGGGTAAATGAGTTTTCTGTAAAGCAATTTGCAGTGTTTACAAAGAATGATTAATTGCCATTGTTTGGGAAAAAAAAAATTACGGTGAGGACAATATTCAATATTACATGTTCATCACTATGCCTGCCAGATGCATACTACCTCACAGATATCTCTGTAAGCTATTATATCTAGTTTCAAAACAACTGAAAAGATTTTTTGGACCTGACATACACAAACAGGGTGATCCCCTAGAAAGACATTGTTTTGCATGCATCTGATGTGCAGTGCTTTGTTTAAATCCCATCGTTTGTTGAGGGTTTAGCCATCAAATCAAATTGAGTGTGCTGTTTTGTATGTGTTCTAGCCTCATAAAAGTAGTCTCTGGGTGAAATAGCAGGTATGCTGATATCAGTATTCCCACAGCCTGCATAATTGCTGTAATTTGCTTTCCCTTTGGGTAATCTGTAAACATGGCTGTTTTGATGTTTTTGGCATCCTCCATTGGCTGAGCTCTCTACTCCTCCAGTGGAGCCCCCATCCCAGCCCAGGGTGACACAAATAGATCCTTCCCCAGAAGGCGCACGTAGTTCCACATGGGCACAATCAATACAGCGCAGTCGTCACTGGAACTGTGGCGGTATTAAAAGCACCCCGTGAGCTGGTTCTCACCACGCCAGCGTTTTAGGGAAATAAAGCTATTGATCCTCTAGGGCCTCTGGCGGAGCATTAACCTGGGCCCACAAATTAGAACGTGCTCATCTGGACACATCTGCCTGCAATGTTCCCAAAAAGCCAGTCCCAGGGAGAGAAAAGGAGGGCTGCGAGGCCTGCTGCTTCCAATGATGAGTAGAGCGCTACTTGACGTCCTTGTCGGAGCGGGGGAGGCGTCTGGATGCCCAGGACTTCCATTAGAGGCCCAGGATGGTGGCATGGGTCGATGTGGTAAGGTTTGGTTGGGGGTACTCCATCTCAGATCAGTGTGGTTCCTTCCCCCTGATGCAGAGGGAGAGGGGGCTGACCCACAGTAAACCTGAGCTCCTGACTGGAAGGACAATGAGGGAAAGGGATGCTGCTTCCAGCGCTTGTTCCAGCAGTGTCAAAGACCTTGCCTCTTTTGTAGGATTTCATATCAAAAACCAGAATATACATCCTTTTCTTCCCCAAAAAAAAAAAAATCCATAAGAAATGTTTGATTTTTTTTTTCATTTTCATGCAGATTCACTCCAAAGCACTCTGCCAACAGTAAATATTAAGCAATTTATCGTCTTACTTCAAATATTGCATAGAATACCTCTTAGAACAACAGTAAGCTTTAATTTCCATGTTCAGATTACATTTTTATTTGTCTGCAAAAACCCTGAATTACACCTCCCCCCATGACATCGCGAGCCATCGATTCAAATGTATCACTTGCTGGGGTGTCATACAAGTCAGTAATTATATTTGACTAGAGATCAGAGTCTGGATACACTGAGATAGAAACACAAACAAAGTTATGTTCATCTACGTGCACCGACATAGTTTCAGTAAAGACCTTTCTGATTTGTATTTTTTAACCATATCTCAACAGGCCACCTGTATGACTCGTGACCCCCACTTGACCTCTTCACTTTTTCCTTGTGACTGTAATGTGAAATTTCCAGTTTCATCTCACCTCTAGACCACGTTCAAATGTCACACGCTTACTGGATGTTCCACACTTCGTTTGAGACGTTCGTGTTCACCGATCAAGAGAATCCGCGTATCTCTCCGAACAACACATTTCACCAGCTATGCTCGCGCAGACAGAGACACTTTGGAAACTTTCCCTTTTTTTTTTTTTTTCTCAGCCTGCCCTACCAGTGGGAAGCCTGGAAGTTCTCTGCCCCAGTTCTCCATGTCCTTGAGAGTTGTGCCTTCGGGCCGGGGCTGGTGGGGTCCCGCGGTGCACAATGTGTGCTTCTCACTCAGGCTCCCGCTGTACTCCGCCGCCCCTGCATGGCTCTGGAGAGTTGCCAAACTCTGAGGGGTTGTCCGCGCAAGTGGGGGAGCGCGCATGTTACCACAGAACCGCTCCAAACATCTCACTTCCTTCCCCCGTGACAGTCGACCGGATATAAATCACTTTCCCGGATTGGCCGACTACAATAGGATGCTCGGGAAGATGCTGTTATGAATAATCAGGCTAATTGCAATAAACAGTGTGAAGCGATGTGCAAATGACGGAGGATCTTTGTTTTTCCACATCCTGCTTTTGCAAAGGTTAAACCACGGGGCAGAGTGCATGATGCCAGCTTAGCGGAGTCAACAAAAGCCCGCGCGAGATTTTTTTTTGGCTTGAAATGTGAAGAAAATGAAATTACTCGTGGAGGAAATCGTGGCACTATTTTCCTTCTTTCAACATTACTTTTTAGTTTTGTTTGATGGTTAAATTATCATCATAAAGCAATTACAGAGGGTGGTCATAATTTGTAGCTGTATGTGTTTGACAAATCTCTTTATATTTTATTCACCACATATGCAATGTTTTTTTTGTAATTAATATGGATATTGGCCGAGAGCGAAGATAAAGATCCATTTTCTAATATTTTGTCCTTGGATTGTGCACTCGGGGAATTCACTCCCCTTTTTCTCTTTCGTTTCCCTGGCTAAGGCATGGGGAATTGGTGGGATAAGAGGCTATTCCCTAAATAGCCCATGGCAAGAGGTATCCTGATTAGCATGCTGCCTGCTCTCTGGCAGCAGTCCTCCAGGCCACCAGCGCTATCACTTACGTGCTGTTTGTATTTGTAGTTGATAGTGTGTGCTGTTATAATTGGAATGAGCTCAGGAACCTCGTTTGCTTTTGATCCGCTGCCAGCCACTCAGAGTGCTACTGGGCCACAGCTCTCACCTCAACACTCCCAGTGGATTATGGGAAACTGCAACGCTTATGTTCTAAAAAGCGCCTGACAGCATCTCACTCAAGGTCGAACAATACAATGGTAAGTGTGGGGAGTTGGAAAAAAAAAAAAAAAAAAAAAGATGGAGGAAAAAGTTGAACAGATATTTGATGCAACACTGGGTATTGAGCCGGGAACTGGGAAAATGGTATTTCAGACTTGTGAAGCTAAGAGGCAAATATCAAAGGACCTGTATGATTGTTTGGGGTGGTGTCAATAACACGCAAGGATATGTGGAATTATAACTCTCTGAAGGCCTTAGCGTAGATCTGCATTTTATGGACAACCAGCTGAACTGGTGATATTGTGGGTGAATATGTGTAGAGAGGCAGCAATAGGAAATGTTGTAGTTTTATTATGTGTAAGTAACGCAGCTATAAATCAGTGGGGGAGTGAATGATGAGGCTGGTATCATTGAGATAAAATTCCACAATATCGGTGGGTTACATGCTGCATTGTTGAATCCCATGGGCTGTAATTTGAATCCAGCATGGGAACGGCAGACTCTTCCACTAACAATGAAAACTCCTAAAATCAGGGGTAATTATAGAATGTAAATACTCTCTGAATGAGAGGAATGGAAATACCTGCCATGGTTTACTTTGATTTCATGGAAGTCTCACCAGTATAGCAACTTTAGGATGTAACATCTGTGCTTTTCCTACTTTTTCTATGAAAAAGGCCTGTCGCAACAAATCCTAATTCTGTCCATTACCGGGGAACTTATCCACTATTCAACAGGCATGACTCAGGTTTGCTTTCCACTGTATTACTCATCTGGACCTCATCAAGAACTAAAATGTCAGATGTGAGTCTCAGTTGATGTATGCCTGTGCTTCATTTCCTTTCACTCCGTGGCATTTCTGCAGTTTGATCTGCTGGCTCAGCACTTTTCCAGAGTGGACCAACTCCAGGGACTTATGGGAGTTTGATGCTCCCTTGCTGCCAAATGCCAGCAGGCCTATGAAAAAAGATATCTGAAACTTCTAAGCTCAATATTTAATCAGGCGCTGGGTTACATTTGCTGTTTGATTAGGTAAGAGAATTCCACCTCCCAGAGTCTTTGATTGCTTTGAAAATATTTGGCCAAAAAATTAATACTCCTCTTTGAACCGTGTGCTCTCAGCACTAATATCTCAGCACCACTAACAGTTTATAATTGCCACGGCTACATTTGTATTCTGTTATAGATGGCACGGAAACACCTCTCCAACTTCTTCTCCTTTGTTTCTTCTTTTATCTAGATTATTAGTATTATTATTACAAGCAGGTTTGTTCATATAATTACCATTATTATTGGTGCCGCTTTTTTTTGTTGTTGTTTTTGTTGTCGTCCTATTCAGCAGCCTCATTGTTATCTATGTTTTCTGACCACGAGTCCATCTTGTCGCATCCTAATCATCCAGGACTGCAGAGATTCACCTGAGAATAACCCTGATGAGCTTGTTCCAGGAGGGCATTACCACTGGTTAAGTACAAACACCTGCTAAAATATTGGCAATTAGGACATAATTAGCTGCTAATGTATTTCTAATCCGAAGCGGGCCATAGATTTGTCTTTTTTTGCGTAGACTCCCTTTTTTAATGTTCTCCGTTGTTATTGTTTTCCTCAGGTATTTGTATCCCGAGAACATTGACTAAGTGCCCTAGTTCATCATATGCAAATGGCTTATTAATTACACATGCATTATGCCCATATTCAGAAGACATCAAAGGGCCTGCGAGTCTTCAGATGGTCCCCCTCTGTACCACACTCAGGTTACAAATGCCTGCGTGTGCACTTTCCTGCATGCCTTTTCGGGCAGAATAACTACATCCTCAATTAAAAATTTTCACAGGAACCTCTTTTTTTTTCTCGCCTCCTAATATTTGAGAAACACCTCTGGTGGTCTGTGGTTGTTTGGTAACCGTAAATTGCAAATAATCATTTTAGCCTAGATTACATAGCATTATTAGAAAGCAGCGAGACTGTGAGTGTATCTTTGCAGCAATGCCAAGCCAATATTTGTTTTTCTTAAATGAGGAATGCCAACAGTCGTTTGGTGTGTGACCTCACTAAGTTGTACCAGATCTCTCCATTGATCAGCTCCTTGATCACCATAATAGTGTTTTGGTATCAATGCCTCAGCCCGATCTTCAGACGTTTCAGTTGTGTGTGTGTCTGCATGCCTGCTCTGTCTATTCCTCCCTGGTGAGTTCTCTGTTAACGACCCATACAGCAGGTGTCAGAGTGTGATTTATACAACCTATAATGCCTCACATTGATTAGCAATAGAGCTCTAATGGGATGCCAGCTCTCAAACTCAGGTTAAAAAAGCAAAAAAAAAAAAAAAAAAGCGACACATGCCACACCTTATATCATTATGCATTCTTTTCTTTTTTTGCGCGAATATCAGCAACCCAACCTGTCCAACGAGATGGCGTAGAGGGAGTTTGTGGTGTGCAATCACTGTAACCCTGGGCAGTCCTCTGTTATCAGTCTCTCGTGGGCTGCTCTGACTGGGTGCTGCTAGCATAATTAGCACAGCACTCACTTTGATGATAAAATGGGTAATAGAGCATTCATTCCCTCCCCTTCCTACCTGATTTTACCATCGTTTATTGATCTAATTAAAATTATTCTGCTGTTAATGGTGTGGCTTTTTTGTTATGGAAAAGAAGTTTTGATTACAGACTCTTAAAAAGATCACACACGTGTGTGTGTGTGCGTGTGTGTGCTGATTTTAACAGCAGCAAACACTGAGAGGACATTTCATTTGAGGACAGATTCCTTGTATTTCCTAAGAGCGTGTTGTATTAATGCTTTTTGTGCATAAAATTGTGGCTGAAAATAAATGTCTTCTAAGGCCACCCTTACTCTCACTGAAGATATTATGATAAACCAGTCATGCTGTGAAGAACCGATACTGATGTGGAACTGTGTCTCCTCCTCATGTATAGAAGCGTAAAGTGTACATCAAAGCCACCAGGTGGGGCTGATTCTTTCTCCAAACGGATCCCACTTTTGGCATTTTTGTTGAGAATCACAGTGGAAAATGCTTAAGCGAGGTGTTATTCTATGGCATTTTTGTATGGCACCCCCACCATCATTTCTCATTAGGAGACCAAACTGTTTGTGGTTGTCCTCATTACTAAAAAGATAGAGCTCTACCCCCAAAGGTAACTTCATCAACACCAGAGACAAATCTATCTTAGGTGCTCTATTTATATTTCTGACTCACTGCCACAAAGATTTATTCTGCACTCCTGTCAATCCATCTCTCTAATGGGCAATGGCATCCTTTTTAGTTTAGACGGGTAGAGTGTGTGTGTGTGAGTGTGTGTGTGTGGGTGCTTGTGTGTGTGTGTGTTCTCGCGTGCGTGCATGCACAGTCTTTAGCACCAGGATTTTTTTTTGTCAGATGTGCACACAAAAACAAATACCTCGAAGTCACAGAGCCCCATCTAATCTCTAAAGAGAGTCATCTTTAGATAGAGAGCTCAGATGTCATGTAATTAAGATGATAAAAAAAGCCCATTTGCACTTCCATGGGTTATTAATGTGGACTAATGACGCTCAGATCAACTATAAGATGTCTGCTTGTTATGGGGTTAATCTCCTCATTCTCGCAAAAGCCATAAAGATAAACATCTTTACACAGAAATGGGCTCATGAAAATCCCCAGAGAACCGCATCCCAACTTCATAAGAAAGTTTGAAGGACCAAAAATAACACTGCTGTGCAGGCTTGCGTGGTCATTTTTGCTAAATCTTGCAACAAAGCTAAGCAAGCATTGTTAGTAAATGTATATGTTTAGTTTGGGAATACAGTATTCCACAGAAAATACAAATGTATAAAGATAAACATAAGCCATTGTAAATAGTTCTAAACATAATGAATGAAATATAAGAATGATAGTGTATTTATAACATTTATACTTAAAGATTTTATACTAGAAAGGCAACAAATGAAAGAATATGAACAAAAACCTCTTGAGGGTTTCGGCAACACAAGGATCAAATGATTATTTACCACCTTTAGTAGAAACCTAATCCTAATGCAAGACTCACTAAAAGCAGGGATGCAAAGTTTTAGGTCCGCAAAGTGAAGATAAGTTGTTTGTTGTCACTGAAGGTCACTGTTCTAAACTCGGAATTCATACTTTTAATGGATACTTCCATGAGGAGGAACCTGGGGTTCACCTAACTGTATGGGTGGTGGAGATCCTCCTAATACATCGAATGTGTAAATGTCATGCCTTCTGATGACTTTATCATGAGTGCCCTGATCATTACATTGTCATTAGTTAGCAGACATGGTTGCACCTCGTTAATGCGAGCAAGCAATCTGAGGAGCAGCAGATAATGTTGTGTGGTGGTGGTGTTTAATGAGGGTCCATATTTGCATACTGGCCTCCACCCCCACTTGCATTCCCACCCCACTCTCATTTATAAAAATAAATCACATTAGAACATCACCAGCTAATAAAGTCGACTCCGGCCCACATCCCACGTCCCAGTGATAGCCAAGTCTCAGTGCAGGAAATACACAAAGCAGTCTCCCAGGATTAGAGAAAACCTATTATAGAAAATTCTCATATGGCAGTGGAACATTCTTCATATTAACACTCTGCTGCTGAAGTAAATTATGCCAGTTGTTGTGCATGCTACAATCAAATACTTTATCAAGGAATCACCCCTGGAAGTTGGAGCAAATGTTGAAAGTCAGCCTATCAAATAATGCAAGCACTTAGAGAAGTCAGATTTAATTACATATCCCATCAGTGAAAATGGCAGTAAAATAAGAGTGCGTTTGATTTTGAAGTAGTTTGTAATCTTGATTGCACATAATTGTACAGGATACCACCTGAGGCGAGCTGGTTTCACTGCCATTTCTGTATTATTGAAACGCTTTGATTCTGTGAAGAAAAGATTGGGCTTTGATTATGAAACAAATGCAATTAATAGCAACACTTGCATTTTGAAGTCAAATAGCTGAGCCCGTTTTATATGTATCCGTACACCACGCGGCGATGACTAGAAGAGCATCACCGCCCAAACCGGTGTGGTTGAGAGCCACAACCTTGTAAGAGTGTTTTGTCTTGTGTCGTTGTGTCTGTCCAAGTGTGCACACGTTCGTGCCCCCAAGTCGGAACCCGCTAAATAAACAGTGTGTTTCCTGATGCCTAACGGTGTGCACGGCCCATGCACCGCTGATGTCAATCCACCCAGGACTACCAGTGGCCCCACTTCGCTCACTTACTTACTCTTTGGCTCACTCCATCCTTCCTTCATGCTCAAATTGACACTTGGTGCAGAGGCAGGCAGACAGGGGGCCTCTCCGCCCTGCGCCTCCAGAGATGTGGCCCAGCTGTCAGCCGTCTAATCCAGTCCAACCTCCCCCTGAGCCAGGCAGGAACTCCAGGCTGCTCCCCCTCATCCTCACGCCTAGAGGCACAGCAAACAACTCAGCCCTCGTCAACACTACAAACAGCAGGCCGGGAGGGGAGTGCTTTGCTAGTCAAATCAGTCTTGACCATTCTTCATAAATCAAGTGCAGCCGCGTGATGGAGCACCCTCAAAAGCGTAGAGACTGTGTGTGAAAGACAACAGGTTATTGACGTTATTTTGACATAGTGCTGGAATGTATTGCATCATATTACCACACAAAGATCTGATGACAATCCATTGTGAGACATTGCATATTTTTTTAAATATTTAATGATATTATGTTGTCTGTGGCACTTCCCCGCAGATGATTGAATCATTTGTGTTTCCAATCAGCTCTCACAGCCTGAACAAAGAATTCTCTTGCTATACCGTCGTCTTTGACATCATAGGTGTTACTGTTGGCATTGTTACTATGGAAACGAGTGTACAGAGAAAATGGCATATTGGCAAATGAAGATACAGTAGTGCAAGCATGAATGAGGCACTGTCCAATACGCTGCTGTATTTTGGAGACATAGTCATTTAAGCAGACTGCGCAGACATTTGTCTGTGTAAATCCGCATATTACAATAATAAGAAATTGGATAAAATGTGAAAAGAGCATTTCAAAAATGTGGGTTTATTTTTGTGTGGTTTGCGAGCGCTCGTGGCAGAGTCGTGGGCATGTGTGTTTTCAGGAGTATGTCTGTACCTTTTCGTGTAGCTCCCCACGGCATTCCCAATATCAGTATTCCTGTAGATGTGTTTGATGTGTTTGAAGCCACGTAGCATACCTTGGAACATGACAGTAAACATGGCAGAGGCTCTCCCTCAGTGGAGCAGTGATGCACGTCACCCCTCAGAAGTGTGTGACGGGTGTACAAACCAAACCCACCGGGCCACATCGTCCCCTGGGATTCTCCCTTACTCTGCTGCGCTGAGTGGCTGCGTGTTGCTCAGCACTGCGCCGTTCAGAATAATTTCACCCTCAGCCTGGAAAACAAAAGAGCAAACTAAAACGGGAGGCAAACAAAGAGGGGGAATGCAAAACATGGACTCTTGACAAGTTATGGAACCCGCTTAACTGGTTATCTGACCCAGCAGCAGTAGATGTCATGATATATCCTGTTCTAATGCCTTGCCTCTGTTTCATCCCTGGAAAATCACTAGTGTATGTTTCCTGCATGCATCCCTGGGGAAATTAAGAGGCACACTATGTATCTCGTGAGGATTCCCCCAAGAATGAGAATAAAGCAGGACGCATGAAAGAGTAGTGTTGGTGTGAGGGAGTTATTGGTCTGGCAAAGGGATTGCCAACACATCAAAATAGCATGGGTGTTGAACAAGACAGAAACTTGCACCATTTACACCTGCCAGAGAGAGAGAGAAAGAGAGACAGAGAGAGAGAGAGCACCATCCTGACATGGAAAATTTCCATAGCCACAAACGCTGCACATGATGTGAAGTGCAAGAGTTGACGCTTCATGTCAGACTGAATTTCATGAGGTGACATGTACAACATGTTCGTATGACAGGGGTGCTTTGAATGTTGTTTTTGGGTTGGTAAGATAAGTCATTTGTATACAGAAGCAATTTTAAAATGTCACACAGGCAAAGCTTTGAAAAGAGAAGCCTCTGATCTGGGACAGAAAACATTTTGAGTGCACCAAAAATTTGACAAAATAGTCAATAGCACAAGGTGTTATCAAGCTTTCCTCACTGTATTTGACATTGAACACCAACTGCACTAAGAGCAATGTAACAGCATAATGAGACTTTATTACTCACAATAGTGGAAAATTGTCCCTGGTCTCACTTGGGACACACTGTAACAGTAGACATACGGCATTGATTTAAAAACATCCATTCACAACATTTTTAAAACACTAAATTACCTCTTTTTAAGCGATAAATCATATCTACAAAATTTTAAAGCAAAATGTAAGTTTGAGAATATGACCTAAACTCAAGTTTCTTCACCATGTTCGTCGAAGGACTGTAAGATGTTTTCGAACCCTGTCCTTTGCTGCAGCACACTTTAAATCTGCTCTGTAAATCAAAGGTCCTGTGTTCTCCTTTTAGAGAAAATCCAAAACCAAACGGGAGAAATTTATGTTCTATATTTTTTACAATTTCACGATAGCGTCCCTCTTTGAACATTGTTAGTTTTTCATTTCAATACATGCACAAGCAGTAAGATCACGGGAACAGCCAGACAGCAGCCTGAACAGCAACCCAGGCAAGCTATCCTGCTAAAGCCATCTTCTTACCTAAACCACTAATAAGTTTATTGACCAAATAAACACTCATCGGAGAAAAGCGCACCTTTAATGTCTGGTTGTAAGCAAGATAGGTAAGTAGCTGGGGAGGTGTAACACAGTAAACATAACGTAAACTTATACCTGCAAATATTACTCTGGTCTGGTTATATACTGCTGTGGTCCTTACTTTTCAGTAACACTGCAAACACACTCACTTGTTTGACTGTGTTCCCCTGCAGGAGCTCAGCCTGCCAGCTGCTATCAATAAACACAGACACTGATACGCCCCTCCAGAGTGTAAAAGGAGTATTTCTGATTATTTTTTGTAAACAGTGATGACAAACCTGATTCCGGTTGGATTATTTTGTACACTGCTATTTCTTTCAAAGATGACTTTTCATGCTCACACAATTTGAGGTGATAGATAAATAAATGCCCCCAGAGGCAGTATGTATACCTAATCTAAAAGAAATCCCATGGGCGATAATGCCAAATAATGTTTTAATAGGAGGCACCAGCATAACAAGGATACATTCTTCCAAGTATTTTCCAAGCTGTGTATTAAATCTATTAACAAATAGTAGTATGTACTGTATACTAATCTTATGGCATACTCCTAACTGAGGCTTGGTAGACAAGAAATCAAACATAATTACTTTTACTGTGTTAAACAGGAGTCTCAAGGAAACTCAATCGAACGCAACTGGACTTCCATAGCCCCTGCTCCCCTCCCAGCCTAGTCAAGGGAGCAGGAACTGATGAAGCCTCTCGGATGAGAGGTGAAACGTCTTCAAAGACAAATAAC
>JAOXYL010000071.1:11258969-11311416 GCA_028564955.1 Terapon puta
CCCCCCCCCCCCCCCCCCCAACCCCACCTCACCTTCACCCCCCCTCTCTCCCCCCTTCCAGTCTGACAAACTAAGGAGGAAACATTTTATATGTTTGAGGGGAAAGGGAGGGCTGTGATGAGTGTGTGTGTGTGTGTGTGTGTGTGTATGCACAGTGTAGTTAAAAGACAAATTAGATGTGAGCTTACAGTGCTGAGTGCTAATTTGATCTGTTCATTTAAAAAAAAAAGATAAATAAATAAAAAAGTTGCAAACATCTGGATTTCTCAGCCAGGTTGGTGCCAAGCTAGAAAACAACTGAAGTGAGGGACTATTTTCTTTTTTTTTAAAAAAAGCATGTAAAAATGTCAGCCCAGCATGACTGCGTACACACAACAGCTCATGTGTGTGCTTTCTGTTGTTTTCCTCTTTTGTTGTCACAGTTCCCTTCTTCTTCTTCTTCTTCTTCTTCTTCTTCTTCTTCTTCTTTCCTCCTCCTGTTTTTTAACAGTTGGACTGATGGCAATTGGACCGTGCATTTTTGTCTGATTGTATGTGTGTGTGTGTGTGCAAGGATGGGGGTGGGGGGGTGGAGAGAGAAATAGAGACAGAGCAACATGCTTGAATACACACACACACACTCACACACACACACGCAGGCAGTCACACACACACGCGTGCTCACATATATTCACACACTACTTTTCTCTGTAGCATTTTGCTGGGGGAGCCGCTGGGTTTTTGGAGGTTGAGCTCCAGTTCATCTGGCAGGCATTGTATTTTGCTCAGCAAATAATTGTCCACAATTTCACATTCCCAGCTTGTGGTCTGTGGACCCCTTTCTCTCTCCCCTTTCGTTCTCGGAAGTCTTCATCTCAAAGGAAGATTACATGGTCTGCGGTAGTACATTCATGCAGCCACCATTTTAAATCAATACCCAGGAGAGGGGGGGGGGGACGTGAGTGCATGCACATCTTAAAATTGTCACATTCTGTTTCCAGACCTGCGCTGCTCTATTCACAGTAAACAGCTCTATACATAGATTTCCTATTTTCCCAGACCAGATTGGCATTGACTGTTTTTTTTGTTAGTTGGTGTGACATTTGCGATTCTCAAAAGACACATCACTTATATATAATCGTCTCCCGCCAGCGTGCCTACATGCTACAAGTGTGTGTGTGTGTGTGTGTGCATTCAGAGGAACATCTGTCAAGATTTGTGTACATCTACGCGTGCGAGAGATAGAGGGAGAGAGAGAGAGAGAGAGAGGGGGATAGAGAGTGAGCAAATCGGTATGCAAATGAAGTCAGAGTGATGACATTGTTTGTTTTGTTATTGTCACTAAAATTTAAATTGGAAAAATGTGGTGCACAAAACATCCCGACTTTTATGTCTTCATTCCGACCGCTCAAGCGGAGCAGAAATGCAGATACGTCATAGATATTTCCCTGTTTTGGATCAGACCCAAAGAAGGCCAGGCAGATGTTATTTATTGTTCTTTGTCTATCTCTTTCCTCGGGGACAGAGATACACTTATACAGATGTCCACAATAACTTTACTTGTCATTTTTTGAAATAGTTGCTTGACACTGTACTCTTTACTATGGGCTGCAGAGGACAGGAATTGTAATTTTTTTGTAGACTTTTTTTTTTAATGTGTGTCACTCACACCAAAGTAGCGTCTCTAAATTTGTGTCACTGCGTTTTCATGTGTGTCCTCGCGTGCGTGCGTGTGCGTGAGCCTGTGTCTGCGAGCACTGTGCGCCTTTATAAACAGGCTGCGGCTGCAGAGTTCAGGTTTCACTTTTATAGGTTGTCTTCTGCTGACTTGAGGCAGTGGTCAATGTGGACGGTGCCTTTTTTTTTTGAGCAGAAAGAACACTTTGTTCTGCGGAAAGGGAAAATAAACGGAGGTGCCGATGGAACGTGGAGGGACGGTAGAGCAGGCATCGTGTGCGGTGTTTTTGGGGACCGGCGTGGTTAGTATGGACATGCAGTGTATGTGGAGGAGATGAGAAAATAATGCTGTGACAGTTGGCACTCTTTTTTTTTTTTTTTTTTCTTTCTCCCCCCTGCGCACCCCAACACACACACACACACACACACACACACACTTCCTCAGTATTGGCTGCTTGTGGGAGTCAGAGGTTATGTTTTTGGTCCCATCGAGGAAAAGGGCAACATTACAAGTCCCGTTTCAATTAAGTCTGAGAGACAGATCCGGCTACGTTATTGCTTGGGGGAATAAATGGCACAGGACGAGACCATACATCATTCGCTTATATGCAAACACTTCACCCTAGCCACTGACATTTACTCAATCCTGAGCCGTCTACATTTCTCAACTGTAGGCACATTGTAATTTTGTTTTGATGTGCAGAGGCTTTGGGTCAGCACATTGCCTCAGTCAGTGGTGAGCAGCGAGGAAGGAGGATCTCGCTCCAAATCCTGCATGTAGCGTGTGATGACTGCCACGTTGCCTGTCCTACAGCACTTCCTGAATAATGTGAGGCTGGCTTGATATTTTCATTTGGAGCGCAAATGACACTCTCAAGCCCTCAGTCCTGGTGCGTTTATTGGCTGAGGGGGGGAAGTTTCCAGGTCTGTCATCCGCATATATAAATATATTTTCTGCGCCATTTACTTTAAGTATAGCGGTTGTCATGAAATCAGCGCTGTGTCATGTACACCTTAAATATTTGATGCTTTTGAGGAGCTGAAATTTGCCGCCACATGAGTGAACTCTGGAGCTGTGCCTGGCCTATACATGAAAGGAAATAGTATTATTCATTTTAAATGTAAACCCCACCGAACAGGTTGATTTGTGAAATCTGTGAAGGGCCCATTAAAAAGAAAGTTAATATGGCAGTCTGTTTTAAGTTAAAATTCCTCTGCTCAGACATAAAGAGATTAGAAGTGTATTTTTTATTTCCCTTCGTGCCAGGGAACTGTGAATAAATAAAGTAAAATAAAATATGGATGTGTATTTTCTAAAACGTACAATTGTTATAATTTGAACCGTTTCTTTTTTGGAGAAAAAGAAACTTGACCGTGTCCATTACAGATGCATAACCACTCCCCCTTTCACCCTCCATACACACAGGCCCTTAGTAACTATTTAAAAAAAAAAACAAAACATGATGACACCCTCAAGTTAAAGTCCTCTCGTCGGAACTCCTCATTTGACTCTTGATTTTAAACGCACGCTGAACTCGGCATGTTTAATGTGAAATGTAAAAAAGGCCTCTTCTCAGTCTGAGCAATTAAAAATGCAGAAACATACTCCATTTTTTCTCCCCTGTTAAAACGTCTATTAACAGTTGCGTCATTCTTAGTTTATAAGAAGCTGCAGTATTCCAGTCTGCTCACAATTAATGATCTGTGGCATAACACCCATTAACACTTTTCTAATGTGACACAAAAATATGGTTAGTATTATCATTAAGGAAATTATGATGGAGCCGTGGAAAAATCCCATTAGCACGGCTGTCAGTGCTCTTGACATGCGGCTCAGTGTGTTGGACTGGGTGTCGCGGGAGCTGGCCGATATCTCTTCTTATTCCATGGCATGTGTCTCTCTTGTTGTCATGGATTGTCTGCCACATGGAGAAAGAGTTCTGATTCAGAGACAGTGATTGATTTGTAGCACTGCTGCAAATGAAATGATACGTCGCTTATTTGCATCTGTCTCGTTCCCCCATATGAATAGCATTAATATTTTTTCGGAAGTTAAATTTACAATAATTGCATAATGGGATTATTGATTCATGACGTTTTTTTTTTTTTTTTATCGCTAGCAGTCGAGTTCTTTTTTCCTTTTTTTCCTCGGGAGCGCTCTCGTGATTTGCTTACAGTACACAGCGATATATGAAGGATTACAAATATTATGCAACGTGATTAACATGCTCCTCTATTGCAAATTATTTATGACACTAATCACCAGTTCAAATAATGCTCATTAAGAAAGTTATTCATGTGCAGTGTGTGTCCTCCTCCCTCCCTTCCCGGCCCTAATTGAGGAGGGTTGACCTCTTGACCCGAGCTAAATTGAGTTGTAGTCCCTGTGGCGAGCGTCTCCTTCCCGGTCAGTCAGGGCGGATTACACAGCCATTGTGTTCGGCACTGTATCGTCCAAGCTGGCTGTAACCAAGCAGATGAGTCACGCATATCCAGGAACACACTCAGGGCTTTTTTTTTTGTGTGTGTGTGTCTGAGAAATGCTACGAGATGCCCGCACACACGAGCTCACATGCACACAAATACGTGGCAATCCTCGAATAGAAGCACCAAAAAAAAAATGCACGGCACTCAAATGCACGCGCGTGTGCATATACCCATCCTTCGCTCTGTTCTCTTGCACAACAGGAATTCATTTGATGGATTAGGAAAGGTCCAAGCTGCTGAGAGTTTGTCATGTTTTGCTTATTCATGTCTATTAAATCATTAGTTTTACGGGGGTGTGATGTATCGTGGGCCGTGCATGCGGTGATCAATCTGTTTTTTTTTTCTTCCCCTTTATTTTATTTCTCTCTTTTTTTTTTTTTTTACCTTGCGCTTTTGTGTTTTTGCCCCTCGTTTTGCTCCCCTATCTGCAGAAAATTAATTCATCCCTTAAAAAGGAAATGTCCTGTCTAGGGGATTGTCACTCTCAATATAATGACGGTTACTCTACGTTCATTTTTGTTTGTGGCCTGCGTGTTAATTAGTGGCCTTTAATGCTGTGCCACTTGTTGTAGGATTATGCTTTTCCTGCTCCGCGTTTTGAAAATCAAAGGAGCAGTGCTGAAATGGTCCCATGTGTGTTTGGTATTGTATCAACAAAAAAAAAAACCTAGCAGCATGATTACAGTTTGTCACTGACTGAGTGATACACTGTACCTTGTCAAACATTAATTAACTGATAGCAGTGATGCATTAACAACAATGTGGACGGAGTTTTATTCAGCTGAAGTTGGAGTCAGCGCGAGGTGATGGCGAGCTGTAGAGTGTATTAATTAAAACTCTCCGGCTATTTGTATTTGCACCGTGTTATGATTGTTGATCAAATGTCCAGCTAGCATTAAACATCACAAGAGTTTGCCCTTACTTGACAGCTCACCCTCCATGATCGCTCCTAGCTCGCTATTAATTATCCGGCAGACAGGTGCAAATGAGAAAAGTATTTGCGCTGTGATGGAAGTTGTTTACTTTAAATGACAAAACTTTTAATAAGTTCACAGTGGTGACAAATCATCACAAACTGCCGTAATGTTTAAGTTCTTATGGCATTGTAAAATAGAATTTTCTGCCTGAACTCCCCCATCTCACCAACAGGGACGGTAATCAAAACAAAAACTCCGGCTCCCACCACCAATCTCTGATAGAACCATGGGGGATTTATTAGGACCCCCTATCCCTAGCCCATTTAAATGATCCTAGATGCAAGGCGCTCAACAGTGCTGGAGAAACTCATTAAACTCTCAGGGCGTCAGTCACTAAGGCCTCCTTTAACAGGACAAGGTTTCTGTGTTGGCTGATGCAGTCCTCTTTGGTGGCTCCGAGGGAGATACCTCCATGGTGCCCAACTATGTCTATTCCATCACTTTAAATTGATTTTGCTAATTAATTGCCAGACCTATGACCATTTGTTTAGCATATTTTCTGTGTACATCAATTATAATTGTTACTAAGGGAAACGGGCATTCTTATATGGATTTGAGTGAATTGTGGCTTTTTTTTTTTTTTACAAAGCTTATTTTGAATTATAAGGGAAAAAAAAGCTTCTCATGGCAGTTCCTCGGGAATTCGGTTTTGGCCGGACAAGGCCTGACAGCGAAACATAGTTGCTCCGTCGTTTGCCATCTTCATAAGAAACAGCTCGACACTTTCCTCTTCATTTTTCACTGAGGTTTGACACCCTGCTTGACACTGACTCGTGCTCCCCTGTGGGAAAGGCTTCTGCCACCATAGGATCCTGCCTTAATTATGCAAAGTACAGGATATTTTGTGCGATTTTAAAAGTGCGCCAGTTTCTGCTTTGGCAGTCACCGCCACACTCCCCTACTGGGAGGTCCTGTCAGACTCCCCCTTCCTCTTTGCCCAGGAAAATGAAAGGCTAGAAAGAAAAGACATAATGGAGAATGCATTTCAACTGCAGGGGTGGAACGCAGAGGCGTAAGAAGTCCTCAGTGAGACCCTCATTTTACATGGAACAGGTGGGAGACTCTTTTGTTCTCTTCCCGCTGTTAAAATCCATTTCATTTCTTGTACTTGACATGCCACAAGGAACTCTCACCAGTTCTAAAAAGGCTCCAATGTAAAAGGTTCCTACCTTTTACTAAACAGAGGCCGTGTTTTTCAAGGCCGGTGCTGTTGTCAAAAAGTCAAAAGTGGTTTAGTTGCCATGCGCCTAATGAGCGGATTTGAGTGCCGATCAAGCTGTCACTATTTTGTCAGCCATCCAGTTAAAGAGCAAAAGCACTTTGCAGGTGCTTTGGCTGTTATGACACGTTGCGTGATTATATATTTTACAAATGTATGTTTTCTTTGCATTTGACTTTGGATCACAGTCAGCTTTGGGAAGGTCCATATTTATGCTGGAATCTGCGAATCTCCTTTTTGATGCCGGTCTAATTTAGCAAACCAAAGCACTGTACAACCTTCTTTCTAATGCAGTCATCAAGGTGTTTTTTACTTGGTCACTGTTGATGTTGGGAGGACGTTTCATGGGAGACCTTCATAATTCATCAAGTCATTACCCAGTCCAATATGTTATTTACGTGGGTGGCTGTTTGCCTTGTTGCCAAACCTCATACATATGAAAGGCTTGTGTGGATTCCCAAACCACAGGTTGAGCTGTCGAAAGCTGTTGAAATCTCTTGGAGTTTCCATACAGAAAATCTCAATAGTAAATAATAAAAAAGAAGGAAATCTCAATGTGTCTAACTTGTTTTTCACTGTTAACTGTTTCTTTCCCTATTTTTCTCCCCCTTCTCTTTTTCTGGCAGTAGAAGACAATGTGACAGAGGACCAGCACAGTCCCGGGCAGACTGCCATTCCAAGCGGTAATGCTCCATTTCATATTTCATCATTTTCGGCTGGAAAGTGGATCATGTGTCTGCGTGTTTGTGCGTGTGTGTGTGTATGTGTGTGTGTGTGTCTGTCTGTAAAATCTTTGTTGGGTTCAAGAGATATAAAGTATGCATTTCCTGTTTTTGAGGTTTTCGTACTGTAAACTGCATGGTTGCATGTGTTTGTTTAAGAGACGGGCAGAGCGCTGCACCTCTTTTTCTCTGTGTGTGTGTGTGTTTTTTTTTGCATGCATGCATGCATACATGCAGGTGTAGCGTATAGCTGTCCTTGTGTTTCTGTGTGTTCCTGCCGTTTTTTTAGACTCTTTGTTTCCCAGCCCCCTGTATGATGTAGAATAGAGCTACCCAGATGAATGTGTCCTGTCTCCACGCGTGCCATTCACAGTGGCCCTCCAGGAACAGAGCGGTAATTCAGGTCAGGCTAGCAGAAAGCCCCCTATGAATGAAGCCTGCTCCTGATGCACCACACTGTATATTTTCATTTCATTTGTCTCTGGTAAAGGTTAAGTCTCAGGCGTGGTTATTTTAAACCCGATATGGATGGTTTTGCCCAGCAGGCTGGGGACCCTGAGTACTCCTAGGCTGCCACATTAGTCCGGCATTTACCCATAGCTTTCTGAGTGCTTCTGTGTAAAATATAGGAGCTGCCTTCACAACTACAATAGATCCTGGCTTTTCCCGCCTGCCTATGACTACTGTGTTATTGTTTAGGCATTTGCGTTTGTGATCCCTTTGCAAATCTGGGCTCTGCCGTCTAGCAGGTATTTAGAGGTGGATTTGAACTGCGGCACATTTAAACGGAAGCAGGCCAACACCTCAGACGTCTTGCGACACTGAAAGTGCAGCTTCTCACTCTAGGCGTTATCCATCATCCCTGTCATGTGTTTCCGATTGACCCTTTAGCATGTAATAGATCAGATGCGCCAGTAAATAGTGTTGTCCGTCTCAGGAAAAAAAAGCAGAGCAATATTTATCTGCTGCTGTGTTAATGTGTATCGATAGGTATTGGTGGGTGGCTCTGTGGAAAGAAACTGCCTCCTTAGCCCTTCTAACCCCAGCTCAAGGGATGAAGGACTGGGCATAAAAGGCAGACTTGCCTCGGAGACCTCCTGTCATCCAGAGCCAAAGTAGAGCTAATGAGTGTGCCTGATTACAACGACCCCCTCAGACACACGAATCTCCCCTCTCCCCATCCCTCCACCACCTCTGTCTCCAGAGTGAGAGGAGACAGCCGCCACATGATCGATGTCTGCCTGTGGAGAAATCAGGAGGGCGCACAAATTAATTTCTCACTTTCCTCATTTGACTTCATCTGACTGATTTATTTTTTAACCCCCTCTCAGGATGCGGCTTGACGGACGGTCAATGAGGAAAGCGCTGCTTGTCGCGGTAAACTTTTAAAGGTGCTGGGAGATTTAGCCCCACTCTGTGTTGCCAATTTGTCACCTCCAACTTACTCAAAATGTTCCACCGCCGCCTCCGTGTCACGGGGTCTTTATCGCAAGAGCGGTAATTCGTCCTCACAGCCCAAACAGTCCCTTTTTAACGTCAAATTGAAAAGCAGCGGAAAAGCTTACCTGCTTTTCATGCATTTGCCACTTTGACGGACACGGCCACAATAGCCATTAGACTCCTGACAAGCTAAGGGCTTAATCAGACATGTTGTCAAGATCTGCCTCATAAGTAGACCCCCAGTTGTGCTCTTCTGTGACTCTGCAAGTGTTCTGCAGGCCCCACATCCTGTTTCTCATTCATGTTTGATATGTAGCAAAGGCAAAGGAGAAATGCTAACAAAAGAGGCCCTCTAAAAGATAGACAGTATTATGCATAGTATAGAGGGGCAGGAACAGTATGATATCTGAGATTTAATGAGGCAGCGCGCTTTTTTACACAGAGAGTGTCGAGCAGGCTTAAGATCTGCAGCTTGGCTTTACCACTGCGCTGCCTGTGTGTAATTATAACCACATGCTCCGCGCTTTTTCTTCTTTCTTATATATACATCCCTTTCTTTTTCTCCTTTCTTTCCCTTTTTGCTCTCGGCTATGTCAGATTGAGGGTGTTTTTTTTTTTTTTTTTTTGGAAGAGGAGGAGGGTGTCAGCTCTGTCAAAGCAGAGTGGACTGAGGCAAATAGGAGCGTTACAGAGATCTGAGGGGCGTCTGGGTGGCAAGGTGCCGCGCTGTAGAGTAGCGTAGCGTGGCGGTGCGGTGTCTGAGACTCCAGCTCTGGCTGAGGTTGAGGCTGCCCGCAGATCAATGTACTGCAGGGCTCACTACAGCAGGAAGAGGAAAGGACTCTTTCACTCCACCACTTCAGAAAATCATATTCTCTATTATTCATTTCCTTTGATGTTTTACTGCACTAATGGCATAGCAAGGCGCTCCGTTCAATATTATCACTCCCTGTGAGAGAGCAAGTGAGACAGGGTGAGAGAGAGAAAGAGAGCATTTGGTGTGTTCAAATGTTGTTTCTCATTCAACTGCTTTGATTCCCAGTCTTCTTTGTACGCTTGTACCATTTTTTTGTTTTTTTTTTATGTGCTGCAGCGATTTTAATGGTGGATGATGCCGTCTGTATACCTGTGATTATACGTGCCGCTTCCTTCATGTAGTGCTCTCTGTGTTGTCTTCATTGTTTGTTCTTACTCCTCCTATAATTGTTTGGCACCTTTTCTCTGTCTGTGCTACTCTTATCTTTATCTCTGCATGCATCATAAAATTTTCATAAATATACTGCACGTTTTGTTTTTTCTGTTGTGTTTTTTTTTTTTTGGTAGCATATAACAAGATGGGCAACGTTTTCTGTCTGCGCATCACTTTGAGCTTGTAATGCGTTTAGGGGTTTAAGAGAAATGGCTTTTGACAAACACCTCAGCTAATCCACTTTCAGATTTCAAATGCATCAAAATATTAAACAGCAATTAGTCCTTAATATGAATCTGGGGGACTTGAAGCAGATAAATCAAATTGCATGCGCCTACCATATGAACAACCCCCCCCCCATGCAAATTCTTGACGATCGTTAACAATCTGGCAAGTGTCAAGCTCACAGCCTCGTCGTCGGATCATGACATTCTTTAATGATGAGGGATCAGTGGATGTGACGGTCTAAGTGGAGAGCCCCAAATCCCATCCACACAGAGGAGGATACACTCGGAGGCACATGTGGCATTAGAATGTAGCGTGACCTATATATGGCGGGTGCTCTGCAAAAGTTTTAGATTTTTAAATAATGAGGTGCCGGCAACCGTGTGAAGGTTATTCAATCTTAATGTCCTCCTATTTCTGACAGCCTCCCTCACTCTGATAAAGGAGCGTACTCACCTTTGATCAGGCCCGCCGACATGTGTCGACAGAAGCTGCTCGCTGGTTAAAATAAATTCTTAATTCGAACTTGGGGGTGGGTGGTTGTAGGGTGGGTTGCCAGGGAGGGGGCATCATAAGATCAGGATCTCTGGGAAATGATGGGGAAATGAGGAGATGGGTGAGCTGGTAATGATGTTTTCGACACCAAGGTCTTTCATTGCACAAAGACAGACTCAGGCTAAACCCTGATGGAGCCAGACATACTCTGTCTACAGGCAAGTAAGAACATAGCCCTCAGTGATTTCACGCTTTTCATGCTCAGTGTTTTCCAGCTGGATTTTGTTGCATTTCAGTTTAAAACACTGACATCCATCACATGTTGCATTTCAAAAATTGCTTTGTACCCAACAACAACTTTCCCTTGTTGTAGGCGCTCAATATTTTATTTCATCTTTAAGTTTAGGGTTAGACACAAAAACTCCAGTGAGGTTAAAGGCAGGGTTCATGTCGAGAGTTAACTTTTTAGATCAAAATTCGATTGAGTTCAGGCATCACAGCTTGGCCAGACTCTTCACTTTATTGTATTTTTTGTGTCTCTTTTTTTTCTCCCTTTGAGTATTCTTGTACAATCTTGCCCTTCCTCCTCCCCCTGTGGTCAGCGTCTCCACCTGTCTCAGTGTGTGGGCCAGACAGTGGGGGGACGAATGTAGGCTTCCCTGCTAGGGACCATGGGTCCCTGGTGGGGCTAATGGAGCAGAGAAAAGAATATCAATTAAAAGGTTATAAATATTTAAGAGCAGAAATATTCAATAATATAAGGGTGGGGGGTCCAAGGGACTCTTCAACTCACAAGATGAAAGTTGTGGCAAGATAAATGTCACTAGCCACCATAAGAGACAAGAGTGTGTATGATGGATGGACTCGAACTCAGATATTAGATATTACATGGCTCTAAAGATGTCAATCACCATTCGGATTCTCCACATTTTATTAGTACAGTACTAATGCACTTTTAGTACCATGAAGATTGAAAATTCATCCTTAGAAATCTTTCAGTCAGATCTTCATTATATCCCCCTTATGAATAATTTCTCAGTCCGAGTGCCGATCATGTTACTTCGAGCTGACCTTATCAGAATATGGATCCGCAGTCAATGTGGCTTCCCTCTTGTCCTTACCCTCCGTACCAACTTTGTCAAACTGATTAACACAATTAACAGTGGCGTTAGCCACGATGAAAAATTCTCAATATGCCACACATCTTACCCCCCCCCTCGTATTGCACATGTGATTGTCAGCCATTCCAAGCATGCTGGTATTGATCTGCTGTCCAGCCTGTAGAGACTGGTAGAAGAGGATGTCCTGATCTGATGGATTACTGTATGAGGCCCAGAGGCACAGGAACCTCAGTATTGACGTGGCTCTTTAATCCCAGGGTTGGACGTGACCTTGCCGTGTCAAGCCCCCTCCCCCGCCCCACACATTCACGCTCCCCAGACCACCACCCCCAGACAAGTAGCAGTTTACACTTCCTGCGCCGCATCACAGTGGTGCACTGGAGGTCACTCAGCTCGACCGAGAGCACTGACCCAGCTTGGATTCACTTGAAGTTGCAGCTGAAACTTGTCACTCGAAACAAGAGAAAACAGCCGAGTCAAAATCAGACGCACACATGCATAAAGCTCACTGGGTTTTAATCTCACACTTCTCCAAGTTTCTCAGAATTATTTTTCCTTCAGTTGTTATCATAGATCTAACACCCCCAAAACGATGTGAGAATATCAAGTTAATACGAACAAAATGCATTTGCATTCTGCACTAATAACCATATTTTTATTTCAGAGCATAAAATGTTTAAATTTAGCCATTACTTGTTTTCTCTGACAGAACAAAGCTGTAATATTAGATAAATTAATTATTCACAAAGGCAATTGGAAAAAAAAATTAGTCTTAACCTCCTCCACAGGCACCCGGTAAAAAAGACATGAAGTGTTCACATGTCAGTGCATACTGTGAATTTTGTGTCTGTGTGTGGATGAATCATAAGTCTATATTGTGTGGCTTTTGGCCTCAGTCAGAAGTGTTCCCCCCAGAGCATGAAAGGCCTGCATCTGCGAGGATTGGGTTGGGATTTTCATTTTCTTGAAACACCTTCTGTTCTGTTCTGCATGGTCCCACCGGGGACCACAGTGCTGATATTTTTAGAGGGCATGTTCCGAGAGCCTCAGTCGCCAAGAGGGAAGGACAATGGAGGGTGTGATGTTACATCAATACTTGGCGCAAGTGGGGGAAAGGAAAAATCCTGGGTGGCCTTGATGAGTTCTGGAACGTCTTTCCTCAAGGAATTTCACAGTTTAAGAGCACCCTACACTAGGAAGACTTAAAATGGCTGCCCAAGTGTACATACACCCGGTGTATGTACACCCACACCTGCACACGTCAGTGCCACACACTCCTTTGTCCTTAGGCACTGTTAACTGTGTGCTAGACAAAAAAAGGCTTCCTCCTAACGTTCCCCTCCGGAGTTTAAGGACAAGCTAAGGAACGGTGTGGCTTAAAATGGCTGCCAGTAAAGAGCAAGGGCTCATCTCCCCCACAAAGCCTAGACCAGGGTGACATGATTGTTTGATTGTAAGTATGGCTTTTTAATCAGTCTTATTGTGAAGTGAAATGGTCACAGCGGGGGAGAAACAGGGCTGCAGGCCATGCTGCCTATTTATAAGATGCAGTTGCAAGCCAGATTTGTCTCTGAATGAAGATGTTTATGGTTCGCTGTGAGTGAACAATGCAAGGTTTGATTCGCTGTCCAAACGTTTCAGCATCATGTGAAGAACTTCAGATGAGACCGCTATTTTGAAAGATGATTCCCGGTCCGGGTTTGGGGTAGTCAGTCGCCTACCCCTGGCACTGCTGCAGCACAAAGCCAACAAGAGACAAAACTGCAGATGGATTGAAGAATATTGATGTGCGCGACCCGCGGCTGCCTGCGAGCAAGGCTGAATAATTTAGGGAAGTGTGTCGTGACGACAGCCTAACGCACACCAATCTCAGTTTTGTGTGTCTTACTGTGCTACCCTCCATACATCCACAGTTCTGGCCTAGATGTCTGGATAATATGGCAAGGCCTGTCCCCTTTGATAGACGCTGACTGATGCAATTCAGCACTCACTGGCGGAATTTCATATTTCTTTGGTCGAGCCAAAACTGCAATCCAGGATTTATTAACTACACATATTCCCATCAGTCTAGTTTCATATACTGAAGTTTTGCTTGGGTGAAGCAGGGCAAACACAACGTAAAACCATTTCTAATAACAGAGGTGTGTGTGCGTGTATGTGTGTGTTAGATTTGTGTGTGTGAGCACTGTGCCACCCTGTCTGCGTGTGCCTGTATATCTCTCACCCTCACCTGCCCAACAGTTCTGTTATGGCATGAGTGGTTGAGTTACAGAGGCCCAAATTGAACCTGCATTTTTATTACAGCTTTTATTATTGTTTTTATTAAATCCAGAGTCTAGAAATCCATTTTATTGTCACCCAGAGGAAGCTGTAGTGCCTCACGGTGTGGGTCACCCCTCTGACTATGTGGTGCTGTCATTTCCTGTGGCTTGGCAGATCCAGAGTGCGCCCTCGAGAGGGCGGCGGAGGATGGTGAGACCGGGCGTCTGAGGAAGAGGCTGCTCTCTCCAGAGGAAGGAGAGGAGGGAGAGGAGGAGGACGAGGAGCCTGCGCTGCACAGCTGCGACAGCTGCCGGCAGGTGTTCGAGTCGCTGAGCGATCTCACCGAACACAAGATTAATCAATGCCAGCTGACAGGTAAACAACGTTCAGCCCACCGAGCCTCCCCTCCACTCTGCCACTCAGCTCTTCTCCCACTCCCACTCTCGCTCTATGCTTTCACCAGAGAATATGCCATGCTATGTGTGTTAGTACACTGCACCAAGGGGAGCACAACACCAGACTACCAGTTTCTTTGGTATCTGTCCAACAACACACACAGGCCTCACACGCATAGCACGTTATTTATGTGTGCTGTGCATCAATATCTACAGACGTGACATACAAATAGGCCTCCATGTGTCCTCATAACAGATCACTGTAGGCTACCGTACGTGTATTTATAGTATGTGCATTGTGTCCTTGCCTGTTTCAGTGTAACATTTTATACAGCGCAATACTAATTCTAACATTTTCACTAGAGTGTAACATGCAGCTATGAGGTCCCACAGTAACCAGACCACCAACTGGAAACAGATCCTTGCTCCAGGAAAGTCCCTCAGCTGGTCCCAATGCAAGATAGCTGCAGTAGTAATACGTAGTGGGACTGAAAGAGAAGGATGCCATTGGCAGACTGTGTCATTGACCTGTTGATGGATGAATAGGGCTATAAATACCCTGACAAGGTGGCAGACAGAACTAATGATGTGAACTGAAGGTTTCCATGTGCTTCTCCTGGACTTGCTGTCCTCCTTTACACGTCCTGATGGGCCTGCATTGAGAAACACCATCTGACACACATTTCCCAATGTTTGGGCACAGACCTTGTCTCTTCCTATCTCGTTCAGAAGCAGAACATGAACCGGCTAAAATGTAAGATTCACTTCTGATGCAGTGCAGAAGCTACTGTTTGTCAAAGCAAATTCAAAACACTTTTTCAAGAGAAAACTAGTGTAGTCTATATTCTGTTTACATTCGAGCACAGTTTGATTTCATATTTTGCAACCCACAATCAGCAAACCACAAATTACAGGGTAGATATCCCACAAGTTTTACAAAGATTTTCCATTAACTGTAAGACGGCCTCCCAAACCAAAGTCTTGTGTTTGTTTGTCTGTGTGTGTCTATAAGCGTGCACATGTGTATACTGTTAAGCCCACACTGGTGTTAATTTAAGCAGAAATGCCACCGTAAGAGTGACTTTGCATGTGCAGGCGTGCTTGTTTACATGTGTGTGTGCCTTGGCTCTGCTCATGTGTGTGCAAATTCAAAGTGACGCTCAGTCGACTAAAGGTGTGAAATTCAATGTACTGTCCCCTTTCACATTACTGTCATCCAACAAAAGCACTCATTGGTTTGAAGGAAACTAAGTGCAGAATCTCCTGTCACCATTTTTTTCTCCATGTAACACCCAATTCCATCAAGCCAAAACAGATTTGTGGACAGTCTGGGGACCCTAGGAAGTAAAAACACAAAGGGCATTATTTAAGACATAGGGGGACTGCTTGAATTAAATATCTCTTTTAATTATACTTATTTGGCAGTTTAATATTATGGAAATAGTCAGTAATGTTATAAGAGTTGTGTATTTGATTCAGGGGCAGGCCTTTTATGCTCAGCACCGCTGTAATGTGGTCATGACTGACTCAGCCATATTTTTCCTATAATTAAGCCTGGCTTTTATAAATGTCAATCTTACGGACAAATAACTCTTAATTGCTCAATGATGAAAAAAAACACAGTTTGGATAAGAGCCCCTGTGGAAACCAAACAAAAGAATCTAATTGCCATTAGGGTATTGTGATTGTGCAGAAACACTCTATTAGTATTCAAACACAGTGGGAGAAACGAAACTTCTAGATGGCATACTAAGTACTTTGAATGTGTGTGCCTGTGTGTGTGTGTGTGTGCGTGCGTGTTTGTGTATTCTCCAGAATATGGGAGGAGATTTCCTATGTGGCATTATGTAGACATCCATGACCAATTAATCTGCCTTACATCAAGTCTCTACTCACAGATGGATCCTTTATTAGAACCATTTTCTAATCAACCACCAGCACCTGCTAAACCCCCCATTTTTACAATTTCAAATGTTTTATTTTTGGTAAACAAATTGCAGAGCTTGACTGGAACCAATCCACATATGGAGATTTGCTTGCTGTTCCCTGACAGAACGCAGCTCCTTTTTCCCCCAGCTGATGTCCCATAAGCGTGTACAGTGTATTACCAGAACCAGACATGCCCATATACACCCCCTACCTCACATGTTTATTCTGGGCTTCATTATACTTTGCGTCTATGCTCTACGATAAAACATGAGACAGGAGTGAGACAAAACAGACTAAATAAAGTCAAAACACATTCTGGGTGCATGTCGACCACGCCCGACGGACAGAGGGAAAGAGAAAGATGTTACATGTCACCCCGATCAATGGCGGCCATTGTCTGGCAGAGGTATAACACCTTTCCATGCACTTAAGCCGTGACCACTGCAGTGCGCTAAGGGAGCGCATGGGTATGGATTGCCTCGTGTCCCTGATGCGATCGGTGCTATTGATCGCGCTAATGCTGGACTGCGGAGGAAAGCAAGAGTCTGAGAAAGGGAGCGAGGGAGAAGGAGGGAGATGGGGAGAGAGAAAGAGAGAGAGAGAGAGAGAGAGTGCTGAAGGAATGTGTCCCCAGGGAGCCCGTCTTCGGCTGGGGCAGGGCTTCAGGAATGCTCCCCAGGAGATCCCAGTGAAGGCTAGGGCAGGGCTGGAAGAATGCTCCTCTAGAGAGTTGAGAGTGGAGGCTGGCTGGGGCAGGGCTAGAGGAATGTTCCCCCAGAGCACCCCTTTAACTCTGGAGCAGAAGTGGAGGGGCTCCACGGGGGGAGAGTGCTCCCCCGTCCCCCCTCCGGCTCCAGGATGGCTGCGGATCAGGTTTCCGTGTGGGGATCAGCATCCTGCCGACAGGGCTTTAGGCTGCCCTGGGGAGGAGACAGGAGGCTGGAGGCACTGCTATTCCATAGGCCTTTCCAAAAACACTTCACAAATGCTTTGTCTCACTGTCTCACTGCATTGTCTGTACAGTCCTGTATTGTTACCGATTCTTTGTGGAGAAAGAGAAACAGTATCTGTACTTTGACTTTTGTTCTCAGTTGGCACAAGACGCGTTCGTACACTAGATATGAGATTGCACTGGTAGGCAAGGAAACGTGCCTTCAGACCTACTCGCCAAAGAAATACCTTGCTCCGCAGCTCATTTCAACTCGTATTTACTAGCTAGCCCACACTGTAAATAAAAATAACACCTCTAGCTCCAAGTTTAATTCAGAAGATTACATTTTTACAAAGCCTTTCGCTGTCAGTCCTCCAATTCCGTGCCTCTGAAGATATTTGAATAGCTCCTTGCACACATGGGCTGTCAGCCTGGTGGCCATTCTTTCATTACGGGTCCAGCTCCCTTGAGCAACACCTTTTCTTGTGTCCTTCACTAGAGGAGGGGCATGGCTGCTCCCCTTAGAGAGATACATGCCCTGCTATTTTAACCCTCTGTGAGATGACCTTTTTAATAAGTGTCTTTCTCTGTTTTCCTGCCGGCCACTGTGCGAGCAAACAGAGCATGTCTTCTGCTTCCCTCAGATAAAGGAATCAATCAGAGAGGGTGCAACAGAGAAAGAGAGAGAGATAACTGGGCCATATATGGATTTATATTATGTAGATTTCCCCTTTCTTCTTCCCTGTAGACATTGCAAAATGCACTCAGCTTCAATAAAATGCATTTCAGATTTATGAGAAAAATACAAATGAAATATTAATACTCTGTGAAAAACAATAAGATCCTCCACAATACTGAGGATGGTAATATGATAGAAATAGTTGAGACAAATTTCTAATATGAAGTCTCTGTTTGCGACGGGGAACCAGACAAATTTTTTAAACCCGCTGATATATGTCCCCCCCCAACACCCCTTCCACTCCCAACCACGACATGTTTGTTTGAAGTGTTTGAATTCATTTACATCAAGTCTTTGGGTCAGCAGCATGGAAACATTCAGTAATACCCGCAACTATGAACAGGCTCCTGGCAGTCCATGTTTTCTACTAACTGCTTCCAACAGGCTCCTATTGGTTGTACTGGATTTCTTTTTTTCTTCAACTAACTTTGTGTATTGATCCAACAGCTGCTTTGTGGCTGCCAAGAAGAATGTGCCAAACTGCAAAGACTTTATTTGCTTCAAAAGGGCTCACATAAGAGAAAACCGACATGAGCAAGACCTGATTAGCCGAACTCTGAGCCACTGCCGTTCATCAGAAATTCTGCTGTGTTTTTGCCGGGGCGTCTTGCGACATCCTGGTACAAAGAGCAGCACACTGATTACAAGGCTTTGAAAGGAGGAGAGGCGGTCAGGGGAGAATAGCTACTTCTGGCACAACGCAGCCACTGAAAAGAGACCTCATGCTAGAGTGAGCTTTCAGAATTGGGCTCGAGTCTTTCCTGTGTGTATGTGTTTGTGTTGGGGGGGCATGTTCTACGTGTGTGTCTATGGGAGGAAGAGAAATAGGTATGTGGAGAAAGCGAGGCAGAGAAAGAAAGGGAGTATTAAAGTAGATGTTTGACGCCATGGCGTAGCATCCCTGTGCGTTTCCTCTCTGTGCGACAGTGCCAGTAACGTTAACAGGAGTGTCATTAGGAATTCAAAGCATATGCCCTCGTGAGGACGCCCTCTTTCTCTCTCCCCTGTGCTTCACACCGCACACATTATGCACTGTATAAAGTATTTATTGGTCTTTGTCAGATGAGGACTGCATTTTCTGCAGAAAAAAAAAACAATCAAAATAAGAATAGACGACCCTGCGTTTTATGCTTGTGTTCAAGACAGAAATGACAATGGCCAGCACTGCAACTCCTTCCCTCCTTCACATTCACATCCCCCTCCATCTAACACACTCTGTCTCTCATGTATTTGTTTGCTCAATCAGTCATCCTCTTAGGCATGCAAACACTCACACACACACACATTCATGTATTAACGTGCACGCGCGCACACATGCTCCCTCGCAGCACCTGCGTGCTTGCACTTTGCATTTTAGACGACACATAATTCATCGCCCAGGAGGCTAAACACATGCTGTGACTTCATCCAGTTGACCTCTTTCTTAAGTAGGTAGCCACAATAGCAGGGATGACATGTGGACAAAACAGAGATAATCTCATGTACTCACCCAGAACTACACGATCTGAGTGAAAACACTATATCAACGACATTGTTGTTATTTCCCCCTCCACTATGTAGCATCCCTTTGAAACTACAGACTTCAGTCGGGTGACAAAGACCTGGCCATGGAGCGGTTGTCTCGGTTTCCTTTGCTCTCTTCATCTCTCCCTGGCCCTGGCTTTGCCTGCTCTTTGTTCACTCTCTTCCTCAGCCTGCAAGTCTTTTTCAGCGGCACAAGCAGAAGAATGGCACATTAAATCTTAATAGGACTGCGTCTGGCCGTGTTGAATTGCAGAGCGTGTTAAGCCGGCGCTTTCCTCCCCCTTGGCACACGCTCGTGGAAGTGGAAAACAATTGAATAAAAGAAACCGCTCCCTCCCTCTGTAACACAAGTGACTTCGGCTGCCCTGCTGAAGCCATGAGACTGAACTGACTCCAGCTCACAAATGGCATAAGCCCTCACTGAGAAACTGTAACATAAATGGCATTGGCCCTTTTCGAAAATGCATAGACATACACTGGAAGGCAGACACAGGATTTACCTGACCACCCACAATGTAGCTGTTGCATATTCCCTTCTCAGTGACAGGTGAAAAATACTGCCATGAAACTCAGTGCTTATTGGATATCGTTCAAAATAGCCTGTTGTAAATAATAATAGTAGATGCAACTAGCCAGAGGAGACAAGTTAAATCTATTGAGATATGGAAAGCACAGAGAAAGAAAGGGTAGGTTTAGGTAGAAAAGGGGGGATGGGTTTAAAAAGACAAAGAAGTGAAGAGAGACACAGTCAAGGTAGGGGAGAGCCAATCTTAGCAGCAGCAGCGATGTGAGCCCAGGCCTGCTTTGTAAGGCAGTCAGAGGTGGTAATTAGCCAGTGATGAGTTGACTGGTTGTGTGTCCAGTGCACGGCACTGCTGGGTGGGGCTGTGGGAGGTAGATAAGGCCAGCAGTGGGCTTATCTCGGAGAAGGACAGGCACCAGGCCTGCCAGGCAAATCCACCCACAGACCAGCCGCATTTTATTAACAACATCATTAATGCCAGACAGGTTATGTGCGGTGGCTCGGAAGAGAGACAGGAAAAAGTAAAAAACAAATAAAGTCTCAATTCCTGCTTGGCCGGCCAGTCTAAAGTACATAGGCACCGGTTGACGTGTTTTGAAAGCAAGGAGCTTGTGGAGATGTTTACCAGGTAGGCAGCCAACGGAAGGGCACGGAGAGCGAGCTTGGATCTTACCTCTGGGTTTTGCTCACTCTCCTCTGGGTCCCCAGAATTCAAATGATTTTCTTTTTTCTCTTTCAAACGTGGGACTGCTCACCAGAATAATGATGAAGCAGATACAGAGAAACGTAACTAGGCACAAAGAAAAGGCAAAAATGTATTTAAAAAAAACTTTATGAACATTCTGGCCTCGGTTTTCTAACGAATGCTTTGTGAAATGTTGAGTTTTTCCTCTCCCTTCTCTGACTGTGCATTCATGTGTGCAAGGTTTTCTGTTTATTTGTGCCTTTTTAATTTGTAGAATACAATATTAGTGACAAAATGTTTTCCTAAAAATGCAAATAGCTTAAGTTGTTTTTTATTCTTGTGTTTGCAGTAATCCTATTTCCTTTGATCAGATAGCACCTTAGCAGGTGTCTGGTGTGCTATGTGGCAACTGAGCATTCACTCGCTCTGGTTTGATTTTATAAACAACCATGTGAAGTGCGTAACACGAACAAACACTTGGTTTGTAATTAACACTCTGTATTAGCATATCAAATGCCAAAGAGCTTTTCAGTGGCATGTTTCCCTACGATAATTTACACCAGGAGTCGACAGGATGTAACATGGCTTTTAGACAAAGAAAAGTTCAACATGTGCCTCATTCACAGACACCAAAAAGAAACATCCACGGGCTTTCATGTTAATACTCCCTAATGAAAAGGTCACAGGAATTTGCTTATGTCTGCGTGGAAATGTACTGCACATTGATCCCCATAGGGCTTTTTCCTTAGATGGCTTTTGCCAAACTTACCAGTAATGGGAGGAAAGGAAGGAGGGAGATGGAGGGCGGTGGAAAGAGTGACCAGTCCGACAGGTTTATGTCTCCCAGCAGGCTGAGCTCCATGGAGCGGGCCCACAGGAAGGAGCGGAGCCAGCTGTGACGGCATCCTGCTAGCCACTGTGGTTTAGGGAACTTTGGGGCTACATTATCACCGACTCAACATTTCCCCCTCTCCTCTACCCCTCCCAGGGGTTGTTTTTGTTGGCCAGGGGGTAGTGTTTGGGTGGGGGCTGCTATAGGGCTCTGTGGAACAACCACTCCTATACTTCAGGATATGGGGAGTTCAGCCACCCACAAGGACAGGGATTCTCAAATATCATGTGAAGTAACACATTTGTTCCTTAGTGCTAATTGCCATTTTCAGACTGGAAGGTGGGTTCATAAATATAGTTTTATGGGCAGGATGGGTGTCGTTTAAGGCCTCCAAGGCCACCAGCTGGACTATGCTTTGGCAGAGGGAACATTGTGTGTCGGTACAGAATGTAATGGTTTGACAGTAAAGCCATGCTGTCAGGTATTACAGAGATGTCGTCTTAATGTTAAGAGCAGTGGACAGTAGGGGGTCCAACACCGCTGAGAATGTAAAGGTCATCTAATCTATTCCACCTCCAACCTGCCTGGCTGATCGATCATTCTGGAGGAGTCAATCGATTTGATCAGAGAGCCTCTCCTAAGAGATGGACTCCCGACGAGTGGCTGGGAATCTGCAGAAGGCTGCAGAGCGTGCCAGCTTGGTACATGTCTCTGTGATAAACCAAGGCATTAAAATCCCTGATTAAATAGTAACTCGCCACCTGTGGTAGCCATTCTCCAAATAAGCTACTGATTTAAGGCGGCAAAGAACATGTAACTGTTACTTTCGCGTCATCATGTTATCAAGCTCATTCTATATGCAATGCATGTAGACTAAAATCAGATCAACATAATCCTGCTGGACTGACTGACAGTCAAGAGAGACTTGGCTGTAGTAAACAGAGTGGTAATCTTTATATTAGGACATTATGTGCCCCCAGTCAAAGCATGATGCATCTCTCTCATCATGAACTTGGTTTGTAGAACATACCCCACAAACAAAGTCAACAGACAAAACCAACGTGTGATTGGATTTTAATCCAATTGCATTATTATTCAGGCCTCCCATTGGCCATTCATTACTCTCACATGGAGCCTGTGTGGGTTGTTATCACCCAATCAGGCTCAAGACTGTATTCTGGAGAGCATGCTTTCGTTTGCATCCTTTAAACCCTGTGAGCCTTCCCTCTCTCCGGGCCCGCCAACGGAATACCTAATTCCAAAGTAAACTGATTGCTCTCTCCAACAAGATTACGCTGTGATGATGTTAGCCAAATGAGACCACTATTCGGATGCAACCAGGGCAGGCAAGGATGCTTACTGCAAGATGACTGATCAGCATGTTAAGAGAAACGAGGTTGGGGGAAAAAAAGGAGGAGAAAACGAGGGATAGAAATCGAAAAGAGTGTGAGAGAGTTGTGCGCGTGGGGGTAAGCAGAAATGTAATTTGCTTCTCACCTCAGGCGACTGGGCTCTGAGGCCAGTAAATATGCAAACAAGCTGAGCCTGGCCATCAATATGAAGACCCTAGATGATTACTAATCTCCACCACAGAAGTAGATTGAAGCCTGTTCACCAGCGCCATGCAACATGAGGAAAAAAAAGGAGGGAGAGTCCGAGCCGCATCTCCATTCTGGGTCCCAACATTATGCACAACTCAGAGTTATGGGTATATTTGACCTTCGCGTTGAGATGGAGCATACTATTCACGGTGCATACAAACCAGCAATACGGCGCCATAAAAAATATAGGTGTCTTAAATCTGCAAACATGTTGATACATTCCGTCCGATTTCATGTCATCGATGTAATTCAGAAACTAACGCTGTAACTTCTCCATAACTTTGAGCCTTGTTCTCAACTCACCCCAGTCTTTTCATCATGGAGAACTCCTTGTCTGATATGAGCTCTTAGACGTGAGGCACAGTAGTTTACTAGCCCATTGTCATTCCCCATCCGTAATCCGGGATAAAAAAACCTATGGGACACGGACCAGGCTGGAGTCATTAGGTGTGTGCGTGGCTTACCCAGACAGCTAGATAAACCAGATGCCTCGGGATGGCCAGGGGTCATCTCTCTGTGAGAACATGTTGTTGATGTCCTTGTTTCTCTCTACCTCTTCTTCGCCCGCACTCCTTCTCTCACCCCCTCTTCATCATTCCTCCTCGCGCTTTTCTTTCTCTCCCTTGATTGTTCTGCACAGTCATCTCAAACGCAGAGGTCCGTGTTGGAGCTTAGCAGCCGAAGAACCTGTCAGCCAAAGGGAAGGAGGAAAGACAGACAGGGGAGTTGTCTGTGGCCCTAGGTTGAATGCCTGAGGGTGTACTACGTGTGGAGGATAGTTAGTGCAGAAGGACGCACCGCAGTCTGCAGGTGAATCCTCTCATTTTGAGAGACTTAATGCATTTGAATCATCACCTCTAGGGGGGAGTGTTATGACTTTTGGTTACAGAAGGAACCTTGATATAAAATGCAGCAAAAGTTGTGTCTTTTTTTTTGTTTTTTTCTAAATACAGCAGGAGGGCCATGTAAGAAGAATATATATTCTAAGAATGTCTTCCAAATCCTAAACATAATTGACTATTCCTTGTATTTTAGAGAGTGTTTCCAGCATTGAGCTTTACCCTCTGCAGTGAGTGCACAAGGCTTGAGGATGTTTACCTGGCATGGTGCCTGTTGTAGCTGGCCTCCTGTTGAGGAAAAGCAGGTCAGGCAATAGCTTTGTGTTTGTTTGTTTGTGCATGTGAGCATTTTTGCGGGTGTGTATGAGCTTGCAAACGTGTATTTGTTTGTGTATGTATATATGTCAGAGCCTGTGTGCGAAGAGGGTGGGATCATTAGGATGGAAAGGGTCAGAGAGCGCATTATATTCAGCCAGGGGAGAAAAAAAAGGCAAGATGCATTTCCTATGTAAGCATTTATTTTTCAGCAGCAGATAGGGTTGGTTTTGGGGGTCTGGGGCAATGGGTGGTGGGTAACTGGACTCTCAATCCAACTGAACCATCCATCTGCTCAGCCATCAATCTTTCTCCTCCCTATCCCTTTGTTCATTTACTCATCCAGCCATTTATCCATCCTTGCCCGTGGCCAAAGGGCCATGTCTCTTTGTGGCCCTGATAATCTGGACCAATTTCCTCTGCAATTTATTTCCCAGCCAACCACCCACCTGGTCAAGCAGCATCAGGCTTCTCAAGGTAGAGCCACTCATCCCAGCAAGCCCCTTCGCACCACTCACATCCTGTTTTTTTTTTCCTCCTCGTGCCTCAGATCTTTTGTCTTTTTGTGTTTTGAAGTTTCAATTCAGCACTGGAGTAACTGAACCTTTCCTTCCTCCTTTACAGTAAACTCTGACACCATTGAGCAGCCGGTGTTTACCTCTAATGTCCTAAATCTTCCCTGTCTTTGTTTTCTATTGTCATCTTTCATTTCTATCTGTGGCTCTCTCTCTCTCTCTGCTGCCTCCCCTCTTTCTCTTTCTTTCTCTCTCCCTCCCTCCCTCCATCCTGTCATGGCTCCTCAGTATTCTGCTGCTGTCTTGTGTGGAGTGATTTTGCCCAGACACGTCTGGCTCTGGGTAAAGTGCGGTCCCCAGAGAGCGCGCTCCGCAGCCCCCAGGTCGCCGGCACCATGAATACATTATGATCCCCATTTCCATCCTGTTGCCACGGCAGCACTTTTGGAGCCGCAGGGCGATTAAGACGTGTGCTGTCGATACCCTGATAGAAGCAAAAGTTGGATCTGGGAACTCGCCTTTGATCAGATTCCGTCCTCCTGTCTGCAATTGGTGGCTTCAGTGCAGGAAGACAAAGAGATATACTGGAATTTTCATTTGTTTGACAAGCTCACCTGCTGTACATAAGCATACCATGATTCCTCAAGCCCTTTTTCCCTCCTCTCTGCTTTATCTCCGTCTTTCCTGCCTGAAACCATTTCCCTCCCTTATTCTCACTTCCGTTGCTCCTCCCCATCACCGCAGTTCAGCTAAGGCAGCATTATACGCAGTCTCTCCCTGCTCTCTGATATTCTGCTTTCCTCACAAAGGAAGCAACTCCCTTACCTTTTATTGTTTCCTTTTTTTCTTTGGGGGATGATGTATAAAACATGGTGCCTCAGGTAGAGGATGTTGGGTAGGAAGCCATGTCCCCCTAAATGGCCAGCCGTGTGCATGCGCCTAACACTTCACTGAGCAATCTGTCAACATGTCAGCAACACATGTTTTGTAAAAAGCCTCTGGTGGGAGCCAGGGGAAAAAAGGCACTCCTGCCAGACCAGAGAGGAAATGCTTTTTTCTCCTCTATGCAGTGGATTTTCTATTGCTGGTGCTCAGTCCCACGGGCCCCCCAACACCACCCTCCCCTCCCCCACACACACACCCGTTGTCTGCACTTCAGAAATTTGAACTGGGGACCCTCGAGGGGGTTTACTGGGAGGGTGGGGGTAGGCTGTGAGGGAGGGGCTCCCTCTTTTTCAGAACGTATGAAATTGTGAAGGTATATTGTGGCAGGTCCCCAAGCGGTCTTTTCTAATACCTGAGTTTCTGGCGAAGCTGGAAATTACCAGCGGCTCCCCCGAGGGACGGCTTTATCCACACCAGGAAGGGGAGCAGAACTCAGTGGGGAGGTTACTTAATGCATGGCTGAAATAAAAGAATTTCTGAGAGACAGAGGCTGAAAAGCTAGCTTTTTTTTCCTTTTCAACCCCCCCTCACTCCCATTCCCTCTCCCTCTTTTCCTCCCCAGTAGTATAGTTTACTACTCTCTGCCTTCTCTTGAAGGGTTCTAGTTTAATAAACTTTCAGAGGATCCTGCTGGTGCAGACAGCTAGACAAATACCCTTGTGTGTTCTCTTTTGTCGGAGATACAGCTTTTTGTTATGTTCTTGCAAATTTGATTTCTCCCTCTGTCTTTCGTTTTCTCTGCCGCCCTCTGTCTCTCTCCCTTTCTGCATTTGTCTTCATCTCCCTCGTCCTCCTCTCGGTTTCTGTCTCCCTCCTCGATACACACAGACACACACACACACACTCACACTACACACACACACACACACAAGCACGCACGCACACAAAGTCAAACTCTGTCTCTTGTGGTTGAGTTTATTGTTTGGTCTGTCTCTTCGTTCTCCCCCTCTGTGCTCCCTTTTGTTTTCTGTATGTTTTGTTGTATTGTGCAGAGAGGCTGAGATGCAGATAGAATGCAGACAGTTTGCCCTGGGTGAAGAGTGTGCACCAGCACCCTTGGTATCTATTTAACAAAACACATTCATCTATTTACACATGATTTAATGTATAAACCTCTACCTACTTATTAAGCGCACGGTATGATGTGTTTCTCCTCGAAGAGATATAATGCATAATGTTTTCGGAGCAATGTACCCATCCCTCTATACGGTCTTATTTAACTGTATGCCAAGTAATCAGCACCTGTGTATGATGTGCATGGATCATTAATCTTGCCTTGTTCAGAACCTCAAAAAAAATACAACATAAAAATCTCATCCCATGTATGAAATGCCTCTCTCTCTCTCTGTGTTTCTTTTCCTCCCCCTCTACTGTTGGTAAATAATTCAACCTTTTCCCTGTAACAAGTGCTGGCCTTAATAGGGAGCAGTACCTGTAGTTGGGATAAACAAGGCAGCCGGCCTCACCAGTGAAACAGAGGGATTTGGGCTTCATGAGGGCAGAGGAATAAGTCGTTTCCTTCTGAAAGGCAGAGTAGACTGGCTGACATTAATTAAACCCTATAGGATAAAGGTTATCTGAGGCCTAGCAAAGCAGAGACCGTGCACGCGGGATGTTATGTCTGCCGAATCTTAATCAAGACTTCTTATTAAAGCGACATGTGTGGGCTCAGGCATGTATAAGTATGTTTTTACTGCTATTGTCTGATAGATCTGTGCGTCTGACGGATCCATTGATGTGCAGGAGTGACAGCGTTTCAGTCGATAGAAGAAAGGTGCTATCATCTTTGACCTTCACTGACAGATGCGAGCCCACTTAAACACTGGCTCTCCAAAATGCGAAGAACAGTACCTACCAACTCTGCCACATTTTCAGTGTTCCACGCGCTCCTAAAAATAAAGACCGAGGCAACTTTCTAGAGATTTCCATGTTTAGAAAACATTGTGTTGCCCACCGTGCTCTGTGGTGGGAGGTGTGCCTCCTCACCAGAGATTCTCCCATGGTGCACCTGTGACTGAGTCACCTGACCCGAGCTTCAGCATGGCGCTCGGGCGCCATGGCTCATGTTTTACAAATTACCCAGGGGGTCGTGCACCAACTCCATGCCCATATTTCCTCCCTGCTGTATGCATAGTGCGTGGGATTATATTCCCCAACTCCAACTCCTCCCTCAGACAATGAACAGCCGCGGAGATGACACTCACCCCTCTAACCCAGGAACGCTAAGGAAAATACAAATTAAGGATGGGAGAAAGCACTACTCTGACCTGTTGACTTCCTCTGTTTGTGCTGGATGTATGCTGGTTAAAGGAAAAAAAAACCCAGCACAGATCCAGTTACCAGGCGGGTAGGGCACTTTGTGTTATGTGTGTGCCATCAGGACTCCAATGGTAATCTTAGACCATCATTTTTTTTCTCACTCTCTTCCTGACTCGTCAACTTATTTGCATGCCAAATGTAATTAAAGGTCACCTTATTTAGTGATATTCTCTTGATATTTAAAGTAGCCAAGTAAGACAGCCGCTGAAGCAGTGATGTGGGTTTTATTACCATCTCATTGTATGCAGTTTCTATATTAGTGGTACAGTAACACTAGCTCTTCCACAGGAATAGCATAATAGTAATGTCTTCTCCGCTCATATACAGATAAAGGCTGATGTTCTCTCGTCTACAACAGCCCAATGAAAAGTAATTAGCTGATATGGATGGCGCTGTCAGTGATAACTGATATTGGGGGACTATTACATTCACTCTCTCAAATGATGATCCTTGAAATGGGTTCCTCACAGTAAGCTGCGCATTCAGATAGACGTGAGATTACCACATATAAGAGGGAAAAGTCCTTATTACTGCAGCAGAGTTGAATATTTCCAGATACCTATATGAAATGGTCACTATAGCCCGAACAACTCAAAGATTTAATATACTGCAGTCGTCTCTTTTTTTTTATTAACTCATGACTCACTTCAAAGATTTGATTTATTCACTTAATATGGTTAAGCACACTCAAAATGGAAAGTTGCACTGAACATCCTAAGTCTTTCTTCAAGTTTACTTGTTTTAAAGGGATGATAATTCATATGGGGGTGTTGGTTGGCTTTCATACCGAGTTCCTCTCCTGAGAGAGACATAAATAGACTCCCAGGTGGTGGTGTGTAACTAAGTAAATGGTTACTAAGCCAAGCAGTGCTGGGAACTATGTAAATAGGGAAAGGAGAAGTATCCATTGAGGTGGTGGAGTGAGTGGAGGGTATTCAAGGGTAAGATGAACCTCAGTAATCTCTTTTAGGGGTTTTTCTACTGTGACCCTGAAAGTTTTTCACTGAGTACGTCAGTGCGCAAACTTTTCGCAAAACAATTCGAGGGAAACTTTTTTTTTTTCAGCTGATAAATAGATAAACAGGAATAAATCAATGTGAAGTGATGAATGAATAAGTAAAATGCCCTGTAGTCATTTGTCTGGTTGTATTCAGGCCTCATATTCCAGCCCTGTTCTGCAAATGAAGATGAGGGTGAGGGCAGCAAAGGAACTGCTCCATTCGGTGAGGCGTGTGCACTTTTGTCTGCGTGTGTCAATGGCTGTGTGTGCGTGTGTTTTCATAATACTTAGTAGTATTAAGATATGATGATGAGCTGCCTGGATACCAGCAGAAAACAATAGAAGGGGAAACAAAGCAAACCCCTAAATCTGTCTGCCATTTGCGCTCACATACTGTACACACATGTCATGAGTATTCTGGCACAGTTACTGGGCCAGGGAAGTGCTGGTCTGGGGCCTGGCCCGTTCTCCAGAGACAGCCCCCCCACACGCACACACACACACACACACACACACACACCTCCTCCCTCTCCGCCCCCTTCCCCCTTCCTGTGCAGTCTGTGGACACAGTCTGAAGCGACAAGGTTGCACAACAGCTCGCAAAACCTCCACTTTACAAACATGATCATAAAAAAACACACAGCCTGCCATTAGGAATCTGTTTAAGAAGAAAAAATAATTAGGAGGACTGTGATAATTGTGTCAAGGGGGAGATAGATCAGACGAATTATGGGTAGAACCCGAAAATCTTGCCGTGGCTTTGTTACTTTGCTGTTGGTTCATTTCGACATTGATCCACCCTTCCATCTGTCATCCTTTTCCTGTGCTCCTTCTTCAACTCTCCATTTCTTCCCCCGTTCCTTTCTGCATTTCTTGGATTCAAGAGTGGTGGAGCCTTCTGGCTTTAACAGAGAGGGGATGAAGATGTTTATTCATCTGGAGGGTATTAGAGCCATGATTAAGGAGAGGAGGGAGTAGTAAGGCTGATGCGACGTCTGCAGTGCTCGTTCATAGGCCGCCCGCGGGATTCTGGCCAACACGCCAGGAAAACAAGAAATGAAGAAGAATGAAAAAAAAAAAAAAAAAAAAAACTTGTAGTGAAATTCGATTCTCCCGGGAAAGGACAGAAGTTTAAATTTTAGCCGCCTCGCCTCGCTCTCTCATTCTCGGTCTCGCTCGCTGTCCTCACAGCTAAAGCTAATTATTAATGAATGCGGTTTCTGTTGAACCTTGGAGAGGTGTCAGCGCTGCAGTCACAGAGGGTTAAGAAATCTTGACATTTAAGACAGGGATGCATGAAAATACATCGTCTTGCTTGAGTTGATGCTTGTTTTTCTTCCCCTCCCGCTCTCCTCTCCAAGATGCATGTTTTCCTCTCCCTCCTGGGCTGTCTCCAGTTGTTTTACCACTGACAAGCTGGGATGGCGTTGAGGAGATATCAAATAGAGCCACAGTGTATTAATCAGGGGAACTGAAGGTCATGGGTCGGGAGGCAGGGTCAGGCTTCTCTGATAAATGCTAATGCTAAAGCTAACACACAAGTCCTCGGTTGTTTGTCCATATGCATGTGATTTTTGCAGTCCTCTGCAGAACGAAAAAGAAGAAAAAAAGAGATGTTGATATAAGACTTTTTTATGGGCATTTGGCCATCTAACTGCCCTTTTTCTTAAAACATATTCCCTGTTTATTACAACGTAGATCCAAGTGTCTGAAGTTATCCTAAAAAAGTGAATCATTTTTAGTTGAAGTCTGGCCCAAGTTTTATGGGTCACTACAAGGTAGTTTGATTAAAAAGAATTAGACCCTATTTTCCAAATTCAGTGTGTGCTGTGCCTGGTTTTAAGTAATGGATAGCGCCTCTTGAAACTTGCAGAGCAAACCCTATTTTAATGAAGCAACCATACAGTAACTCAGCATATTTCTGTGCGCACAACAATTTTTTCTTCTCCAAGCTGATCACATAAATCACATTTCTGCGAGTAACTAAGAGTGGGGGAAATAAAAGAGCCTCCAAGTAAACTCTCGCGCGGTGAGGAAATATTAATAGAGTCGCAAACACAGTACAGCACAGTGCTGCAGCATCTCTCACTGTGGCTGGCTGGCTGGCTGGCTGGCTGACTGACTGACTGGCTAGCTGACTGTCCACTGGGTCCTGCGCCTGGTCTGCCGCAGTGTTGAGGGAACAGCACTCACACACACGCTTGCACACACATACACAGACACACACAGAGGCTCCCCTGCCTATTGAAGCCCAACCCAGCCCAGTCCCGCCTGGCCCAGCACTCCCTTAGAGCCAGTGCAGTGAGGCAGGCGGTGAAGGGGCATGCTGGGGGACAGATTGTCATCCTCCTTTCTCCCCCTGGGAAGCTCACTGTGGCTGCTGGGCCAGCCAAGACCTGGGGAACAGCCTCCTTCCTGTTTGTGCTGTAGTCTACCTGAAGTGGTCAACTGTCCTTCCTCTCCACACCACCAGCCGCTACAGGAGATGACACCATCACCAGTGCCGCTCTCCCACACACAGACTGCTCCACCTACATCCCGAGCACGAGCTCAGAGCATCTTGCGCTACAGCACTTGTCATATGGCAGCCGGTGAATAGATCTGCGAATAAGTGCCATTTAACATACAGACCGTTCAATGTATTCCTACTTTATTAAATTGTAGTTTTGCTACAACCGCTATATGGTTATTATACATTTACTGATTATGTTAAATCACTAGATCGCTGAGGTGTGAATTCTATAAAGCGTATTTTTGTCCCAGTGTGATTCGCTTTTGATAATTCAAACACTTCAAGTCAAGTAAAATTCAGCTGAAACAATGACACATCAACGTTAGCACTCGAGCCCCCCCACTGCACTCTGAATAGCAACCTATTATGAACCCTGAATTCACCTTTCTTGAATAATGGTGTAATTAAATGTCTCCCTTTTCTTGTTCTCTACTTCATTTCTGATTTTTTTTCCTCTTTGAAAAAAAAAGACTTAATCTTGAAAGCAGCAGAATTAAGCACTCCTGACAATTTAATTTTCTTGTTAACCCTGTCTCTGTGACTTTGCTCTAACATGATTTAACACTTGCTTCTCTCATGGAAAAGTGAACAACAGGCAGTAAGCAGGGCCAAAATAACAATTTTAAGCCTTTGGTTTTTCTTTTTTTTTGTTTACAACACTGAAGATCTTTCTGAAATAGCTAAATGTGTGATTAATACCATCTTTAAAGGCCTGGTCATCCTTATCTGGCATTCATATGATTTGAGTTTTTATGTGACCTCAGTGATCTCTGTGTAATAGTATGCAGTTGTTAAGGAGGATAAGAAATGTGTTATCCATCAGTAAGACATCCCTGGCATGCTTTCAGAGTACAAGCGCAACAGCCATGCAGCGCTAATTTTCACAGGAAAAAATGAGGCAGATCCTGAACAAAGCACAAACATCTTATTTCATTTTAGAGACTTATTTTAAGAGACGTTATTGTAATTGATTGTCGTCATCAATAGAGACTGCGGTTTGTCCGCGCTGGTGGAACGACATCTGTGTAGCAGGGACATGTCTCTCTGTCAAGAAATGGAATTCCACTTTTCATTGTACCTCACTATCATGGAAAGAAAAAGCCTAGTAAAGGATGACTGGCCGCCCTACTTTTCCTCCTCTGGCCTTCCATTTGTCTAACTTTCCTGGGATGCCACTGGGGCACTGTGATTTCTGGGACAGTGACCAAGTGCTCCTGTCTGAGCTGGGGGACGTGGGTAATGTGGACAAAGTAGTTGACAGTTTGCCGCTTCCCCATGGTTGAGAGACGGAGCCATGAGGGCCAGAATAATGGACACCCAGACCACAGAGTCAGGACAGCGCTTGATGTTCCAGCTCTTTGTGTCAGGCCCTGTGTGAAAAACTCCCCATTGACTGCAGTTTGGGGGTGTGCGCATTTCTCCTCCAAGTGTGTGTGTGTGTGTGTGTGTGTAAATGTGTTGTGTACATGATGTTAGGCCAGGGTAACTCGCTGCTACGGCACTGATGAAACCATGGGAAGTGGATCCTTATTTCATCTACTGTTTTTCTACCTCGTTCAGTAAAAGATAGCATCCTTGTTCGCTGCTCTTCCAGTCATCTCGCACAACCCCTCCTTCTCATCCTGTAGCATAGTGGATTTGATTGATCTGTAGCAAGGGGGGGCAGGGACCTGACATTTCTCAGAGATGTGTAAAAAACATATTGTGTTTGCCAAGGAAAAAAAGGAGGAAAAGAGGGAGACAGGCTGAGCATACACATAACACATAACACACACACACGCACACACAGATAGTACTATGTCTGATGTCAAGTATTTAATGGTAAATAGCAGCTCCTTTAAATTCATTTACTTGCGCTTATTTGTGTGTTAATCAGCTGCACGGTGCAAAAAGCCACGTCTAGCCACCTGGCACTTTTGTTGACGTCTACTGGGAGTTATCAGTGTTTCATTTTGACTGGATTTGATGTCTTAAAACAGGGATGTAGCAGGACTACTGTGAGTAAAGCCCAGCACTGGGCGTCTTCCAATAGCTCTGTGTCCTCTGAGCTCTCGGTCCTGAATTAACTGAGTGATTTGTTCATCTGACTGGAATTAGTCCTGAAAAATCGACCACCCTTGTCTCTCTCTCTCTCTCCCAACTGGGGAGATAGGAGTCTTAGCTAATGTAAAAAAAAAAAAAAATCTTTCCCCACCCCACTATTAGATCTTAAGTGGTTGTGTCACAAACAGGGCCGTACATGATAGTGTGTTGTTCAGACACACATCGCTATTTGGGCATCAGAACAGGAAAAGCGTTGAGATGACACATGCATTGTCTCGTGGGAGAGGCTCACTACTTTTCCCAGTAACTGTAAAAAGATCCCCTCTCTGAATATGAAGTGGGGTCATGGTGTTACATCAGACAAGTTGTCAGCTTTTTGTTTATTCATTGAATCCCCAATCCCCAATGTGCCACAAATACACTCACACAAACACATCTCTTATGACAACCACTACGTACAGATCTCTCGTACAACACACAGGAAGATAAGGTTTGGCGTCTGAAAGCATGGCCATGCTTTGCTTCACTGGAATGGCTTTTGAACAAAGTCTAGCTTGCCATAGAAGCAGCAGATGAGTGATAGCAAAAACACTTTTCTGATAAGATAAGGTCCTGGACCTGGATAAGAGTTTGGCTACCTGAATAGACGAGATGTACTCTGTTGCTGTCAGGCAGTGATAAGCCATCTTGAACTGCTTCCAGGACCTCAGACACCAAGGTCCGAACGCCAGCAGTGAGTTATTCCCAAAACAGGGTCCCTGAAAGGTTTCAGGAGGGTGTATTACACGATAAAAACGATAGAATTATACGTGCACTATTTTTAAGATTGAGCTTTGAGCAAAAACAAAAACAAAAGTCAAATTCTTTGTTAAAAAAGAAAGTAAGTATTTATATAAATAGAACTGTGTTTATTGAAAATATTATAAAAGGCTTTACTATACCGCAAAAAGGCCCAGTCAGTTTAGAAACAGTCACCATTATTTCCAGGCAACTGAAATAAAAACATCACAGACTCTTTTAACATCTATAGTTTACTCTTAATCAAGAACACCGAACATTTGACAATTTTGGTCGTGTATTTGTAGTGGCATGTTATGCTGAAAAGCGCTGGTGGTTGTACAAAAGCACACTCACAACATTTTAAAATGGCAGCGCAGAGGTGTGACTGGGTTTAAAAACAGTAGGATATGTTTTCTGAGCAAAGTGTGGATGGATTTTCATGGCATGTTGGCAAAAAGCCATTTCCATTTTAAGGATGTCTCATTATATTTAAACCACCATTTCTAAAGACAACACATCTTAGCTTTAGTCCCAATACATTCAACATGAGAGTTAATCATACCTTTTAAGTCTGTTTCTTTCATGCAGGTACATATAATAAGCACTGAGGTCTTCTCTAATTCCATTGTCAAAAAAATACTACAAACTCACATATATTTTCATTGCATATTTTTGCAACAAAGGATTTTACTAGATTTGAATATGTAAAACTGTGCATGAATATTTTATTTATTGTGCCACTGTGGAGCACGCCGGCCATTAATATATGTTAAGAATTAGCAATCCAGAAATCATATGTTGCCTTCCCTCTGATCTTGCACTCAGCTCACAGTGTGAGTGTTATCTATTTACAAAGAATTCATTTAGCATTTAAAATATAGAGACAATATTTGCTACCATATGTATTATAATCCAAAGGGAAATGGTGTCATCAGGAAAATTAATGAGTTGCTCTCTTAAAAATTTTGCTAAATCTCAAATACATTAATTGCACAAATCAAAACATTCTTCAGGGGGTTTGAAAGCTATGCTGATGTATACAGAAACAGCAAATTTACCTGTTCCCAGCCTTAAGGATCTTATTTGAACAGGAGTATTTACTCTGGGAAAGGGTGCTATAAATGAACATAGAGGAAGTGGTGCACAAAGAGTAGTTCAGACTGGCCTAGAGGAAACGGAGACCTGCGTGTGAAGGGGGAATTTTTAGTGTTTACTTTTGCAGCACCAGAAAAAAAGAAATACTAATTTGTATAGAGCTATTTCAGATGTCTTTATGAATCTTACAAAAATGGATTCCTTGAACTTGACAGGTAAAGCTTTATTGTTATTCTTAAAAAAGTTTACTTTTGCTGTAGCTCAGGGCAGAATTTATATCTCACTAGAAAATATGGCTATAGCGCATTTTCTGCCATCCCCTATAGGAGCACTCCAAATGAGGTTGTTTTGTTCTATATAGGAGACATTTAAAAGAGAAAGAGGGAAGGGGTAGGGACAGAACTCCCAGAGAGGGACAGGCCTTAAGATGGAGGTCTTCCTCCCAGGACGTGACAGGCTGTTGGCTGGAGGATGCTCAGGAAGGCCTTGGCAGACCAACAAAGACAGCCCTTCAGCTGCAGGGTGTAGTTTTTCAGGCCCCAGCATCCCCTTTGGCAGCAGCACAGAGAGTGCTGGCGTGCACAGGCCCCCGGCCCGAGAGACAGGGAAGTAAGGCCCGCTCTTTTATTTACTCAGGCTGCTGCTGAGGCCTGGGCATTTCTTGTCTGGGTGAAGAAGGAAAAAAACAAGTCTCTCTCTCTCTTTCCTCTTGAGGTCTCCTGAGGAAGATTGCTCTTTCATCTACAGTTGTTCACACACTTGTTTCGGCCATTGCGCTTGTGTCTCTGTATTCTATGTGTACATGTATGTCTGCACATATATGTGTTTGTAACTGTGAGAGAGGGTGCAGTGTGTGCTCTCTTGTGTGTATACCAGTGCATGTGTGTGGGTTTGTATGTGTGTGTGTGTGTGTGTGTGTGTAAAAATGTTGTACAGCTCAGTCTGCAGGACAATTATACCAATACTGTACAGGTTTAACTCTTTTTGGTCCAGCACATGCACAACATATTTAAGTCAGGTTGCGAGGATGACCTGAAGCAGAGTCAAATTTAACACAATATTACATTGTATTATTAATATAATGTTTTTTATTTTGTCGTACAGCAGCTTCTGATTCTGCTGATATTAACATATCTATTTACCATCTAAACATCGTGATAGTTGAACTCGAGCAATGCTTGCGACTCCCACATGTCCCCCACAGATACAATTTTATGCATGTGTGTTATTGGAGTAAAGGCTCTAAATAAATAATATACATCAAGTAAACAAACTGAAAAAAATAGAGTGATTGTCCTGGCAGCTTAGTAATGTCTCAAGGCAAACACATCCTCATTTAAGACAGTAGAATTTAATTTAGCCTTGTATACAGGCCCATTTATTTGTTTGTTTTATACTATTGTCTCAAAGCCAATGTGTTTGACTGTAAGGCATTGGCTGGGGTCATTCTTCTTGCACTGTCTTCTTCTCCTATACCCTGGGAGGCAGTATGAGAGAGGGCAGATCCGCCCCCTCTGTGGAGGAGGGCATAGCACTGAGTCACCCATCCTCCCTCAAACCAGAGAGAGAGAGAGAGAGAAAACATTGAGACATGTATGAAAGATAAAGCAAGTAAATCAAGCAAGGTTTGCTCCTTGAGTGAGATGTGTGTGCAAAGTGGGCGCCTTGCCAGGGGTGGGAGGTTTCCGGGAGGGCCACGGTGTGGAGGTGGGCTCTCAATGTGCCGCTTTCAGCAGTTTGGAGGGGCAAGGGAATGGCCTCCGACCCCATCTGTTTCCTGAAGATAGGCCCTGATGGGGGTAAGTGCTCAGAGAGGGCATGATATCCTGACAAAGGGCAGATCTCCCAGCAAAAACAACAGGGGGAGAGAGAGAGAGCGAGAGAGAGAGACTTAGATTTGTCAGCTGAAGGGGAGTACAGAGGTTGGATCCTGGAAAGAGCTTGTGCTTTTCCTTCGTCCCTCTCATAAATCTTTGCAGTTTCCTCTTGTTTTTCCCATTCCAAGTTTTGGCCTTTTGACACAGTTTTTTTCTGAAGGGGTTGGGATTACGTTGTTTTATTTAGGTAAGGAAGTTCACAGCACTTAGAATTCAGCAGCGGGAAGAAGTGGTCCGTAACCTTTTGAACTTGTGGAAAGTGGTGTTCTGTGTTTTCCATTGATATTACTGTACAGTGAACCAATGGAAAGGAATGTCGGCAAAGAAGCCATTTGAATAGGGACACATAAAAGTTATTGTAAAAAAAAGGGGGGACTGTATTGTCAGTTGACTTGTGTTGACTGGTCTTTCTCTGCACCTGCTGTCCTTGAGTGAAACAGTTAACCACTCAGTTGTCTTCCGCTAGTCCTTTCCCCTTACCTCCCCCCCCTGCATCAGCACACAACGCATTCATCAATCCAGTATCAATTGCCTCACGGCTTAGCACAGACCACACAGACAAATATGATAATAATACATATCCCATAATCTGATATCTATTGACTGATGTTCTGAAAGGCCCATGTTTCATGAAAATCATCTATTTTGCAATGGTGGGTTCCTGAAGGCTATGCATAGCTGTGGTCTAAATTGCACATTTAATCATCTTTTCCACTCTTGAGAACAGCTTTTTCCTGTTTTTTTTTCTCCCGACTTAAGGTCATTTCAAGGGCTCTTGTTTGTCAAAAATATTCTAGTAATTGTTCAGGAATAATAGAAATGTTCTAATTTACCTCATGCAGGGCTTACATCCTAAAGTACACCCATTGTCTTGTGTTGGCTTTAAATGTCAGAGAGATTGTGTTTTGAGTCACAGTGGGCTAGGCCATTACATGGCCACATACAAGGTTAATTGTAGTAAAAGTATTTCCACTTTTTTTCTTCCCTAATTATACTTTAAATTGCATATTTAAATGTAACTTTTTAGATAACACCTAAGGAGAGGTATTGTTTCTGCTGAAGAGAAAAATAGCAAAGAATGCTAAATTCATACACCACAACCTTATAATTACTATGACAAATAACACCACAGTGGCCCACCTTTTCTATTCAAAAGAATGAGACAAATGAGTTGCTAATACAGTCTTACAAAGCCCCTTTCTTACTCACTCTCTCTTTCTCTCTCCATCTTTTTCCTTCCGACATGCCCTCCTTTCTCTCCTACTCTCTCTCTGTCTTCTTCTCCAGACGGTGCTGATCTTGAGGATGACCCATCGTGTTCTTGGCCAGCATCATCTCCTTCTAGTAAGGATCAGACTTCTCCAGGACACTGCGAGGACTATGATTTTGGCGAGGAGGAAGGAGGCCCTGGCCTGCCATACCCATGCCAATTCTGTGACAAGTCCTTCAGCCGCTTAAGCTTCCTCAAGCGTCACGAACAGAGCCACGGCGATAAACTCCCTTTCAGCTGTACCTTTTGCAGTCGCCTGTTTAAGCACAAGCGCAGCCGAGATCGACACGTGAAGCTACACACTGGTGATAAGAAGTATCACTGTGGAGAGTGTGACTCTGCTTTCTCCCGCAGTGATCACCTCAAAATCCACATGAAAACTCACGCCTCTAACAAACCCCACAAGTGCCCTGTGTGCCGAAGAGGCTTCCTTTCCTCCAGCTCTCTCCACGGCCACATGCAAGTACACGAAAGGGGCAAAGACGGCAGCAGCTCAAGCCTTTCTAGAGCTGATGAATGGAAACTGAAAGAAACACGCAAATGCAGCCGTTGTGAGGAGGGCTTTGATGTCCCAGAAGACCTCCAAAGGCACATTGCTGAGTGCCACCCTGAGTGCTCTCCATCAGAGGATGGAGGCCTTGGTGCCACCCTGCAGTGCATCTACTGCCACGAGCCCTTCAGTGATGAGGGCACCCTGCTGACCCACATTGACCAGGCCCACAGTAGAGACAGGAAGGGCCACACCTGTGCTATCTGCTCTGAGCACTTTCTGTCTGTTGAGGACCTCTATGCTCACATGGACATCCACCAGCTCCCCGAATCGAGTAACCATAGCAACAGCCCTTCTTTGTTAACTGTGGGCTACACCTCTGTCTCAAGCACCACTCCTGACTCCAACCTCTCTGTTGACAGTTCCACAATGGTGGAGACAGCGCCACCTGTGCCCAAGACAAGGGGAAGGAGAAAGAGGACTGCTCAGAACACATCAGAAATCGGAGGACGTTCCTCCAAACAGCCTAAAGTCTCCTACAGTTGCATCTATTGCAACAAGCAAGTATTCTCCAGTTTGGCTGTGCTTCAAATCCACCTGCGAACAATGCATCTGGACAAGCCAGAGCAGGCACATACTTGTCAGTTTTGTTTGGAGGTTCTACCCTCTCTACTAAATCTAAATGAACATCTTAAGCAGGTCCATAATGCAGAAGACCATGCTGCCCTGTTGGCAAGCTTGCCTGATGCTCTCCTTCAGTGTAACTTCTGCCCTGAGGTATTGAGTGACCTCAATGGCCTCCAGGAACACATTCGCTGCTCCCATGGCTTTCCCAGTCCTGTGGCCAAGGAGAGCAATGCCTTCTTCTGCCCCCAGTGCTTCATGGGGTTCTTGACAGAGGCTACCTTGGAGGAGCATGTTCGTCAGACCCACTGTGATGGGGGAAGCCTACGGTTTGACTCCCCCCTGGCCGTAACTCCCAAGGAGTCTATAGTAGAGGTGTACTCCTGTTCATACTGCACCAATTCCCCCATATTCAACAGTGTTCTCAAGCTCAACAAGCACATCAAGGAGAATCACAAGAACATTCCACTAGCACTGAACTATGTCAACAATGGAAAGAAATCCCTGCGCACTCTCAGCCCCTCTTCTCCGATATCTGTGGAACAAACTGCCATGCTAAAACAAGGCAGCTCGGCATCGCGCACAAACAGTGAGTTCATATGTAACCAGTGTGGCGCCAAATATACTAGTTTAGACCTTTTCCAGACTCACCTAAAAACTCATCTTGATGGCCTACAACCTCAACTCACCTGCCCACAGTGCAACAAAGAGTTCCCCAATCAAGAGTCCTTGCTTAAGCATGTGACTATTCACTTCACTATTACCTCCACGTATTACATCTGTGAGAGCTGTGACAAACAGTTCACTTCAGTGGATGACCTGCAGAAGCACCTACTTGACATGCATACATTTGTGTTCTTTCGTTGCACTCTGTGTCAGGAGGTTTTTGACTCAAAGGTGTCTACCCAGCTCCACCTGGCTGTAAAGCACAGCAATGAGAAAAAAGTATATCGTTGTACCTCCTGCAACTGGGACTTCAGGCATGAGACTGATCTTCAACTACATGTCAAACACAGTCACCTGGAAAACCAGGGCCGTGCCCATCGCTGCATCTTTTGTGGGGAATCCTTTGGCACAGAGGTGGAGCTGCAGTGCCACATTACCACCCACAGCAAGAAGTATAACTGCCGCTTCTGCAGTAAGGCATTCCATGCCATTGTGCTTTTGGAGAAGCATTTGAGGGAGAAACACTGTGTGTTTGATGGGAAGACACAAAACTGTGGTGCTAATGGCTCTACTGTAAGTGGTGGGGAAGGCCACCCTAAAGACGATGCTGAGCTACAAGGTCTTTTAACAAACAGTCATGGTTCAGGGGCAGTAGTAGGATCTGTGGTGGAGTCCCAGAACAGCCATGATGGAAGCGAGGAAGAGGTAGACACTGCAGAACCCATGTATGGATGTGATATCTGTGGGGCATCTTACACCATGGAGTCACTCCTCACTAACCACCAGCTGAGGGACCACAATATACGCCCTGGAGAGAGTGCCATGGTAAAAAGAAAAGCTGAAATGATCAAGGGCAACCACAAGTGCAATGTCTGCTCCCGCACCTTCTTCTCTGAGGCTGGGCTGAGGGAACATATGCAGACCCACCTTGGGCCTGTCAAACACTATATGTGTCCCATCTGTGGGGAGCGCTTCCCATCTTTGCTCACCCTGACTGAGCACAAGGTCACCCATAGTAAGAGCCTGGACACAGGCAGCTGCCGCATTTGTAAGATGCCACTTCAGAGTGAAGAAGATTTCCTGGAGCATTGTCAGATGCACCCTGACCTGAGGAACTCCCTGACAGGCTTCCGCTGTGTAGTGTGTATGCAGACAGTCACCTCCACATTGGAGCTCAAGATCCACGGTACCTTCCACATGCAAAAGACAGGCACAGTATCCGCCAACCAACCCATTGTCCGCAACAATGCCATCTCTCAAAACCAGCAGCAACACCATGCCCAAAAACCTTTCAAGTGCGCCTCTTGCCTGAAAGATTTCCGGTCCAAACTAGACCTGGTGAAGCTGGACATCAATGGACTGCCTTACGGACTCTGTGCATCCTGCGTGGCAGCAGCTGGCTCCAAGAGCTCCAGCCCAACAGTGAATGGAGGAAGGCAGCAGCAGCAGCTTGGTGGAGCTGCCACTCCAGCAACAGCTACGGCCGCATGGGTCCAGAGAGAGAGTCTCAGCCCTGGAGATGCAAAAGGCAAAGCCGTCTCTTCATCCTCTTCATCATCTTCCACATCTTCATCTTCCGCTGCCAAGACACGATGCTCCAGTTGTAATGTGAAGTTTGAGTCTGAAGCCGAGTTGCAAAACCATGTCCAGACAGTGCATCGGGAACAGACTGGAGACAGCAACAGCGGGCAGCTCAAGACTCCCCAGGTGTCACCTATGCCCAGAGCCAGTCCGTCACAAACTGAAGAGGTATTGTTAATTAGTGTTGTTTATATTTTTTTTTCCCAGTTTATAATATTCTTTTGTATTCAAAGTTGAATATAATAATACCTTATTTTTGGTCTTATTTACAGAAAAAGACATACCAGTGCATCAAGTGTCAGATGGTGTTCTACAGTGAATGGGACATACAAGTTCATGTGGCCAACCACATGCTGGGTAGGAGATAACTCTTTTTGTTTCATTCATTATGGCCTCTGTTGCATTCCTGGAGCAAAGTCATAAAACACAGTGCTTGTGTAATATCGATGTAAATATGTTTTCAACATTTCCCAAAATCTTTCTACAATTAAGCATACGTTTAATCAATGTGGCTTTTAGGTGTATGATTTCAGTGTTAGAGGGAATGATTTTGTGTGACAGTCATCAATGCAATATACAAATCATTAACAGGAATTCACCAAATTTCGCAAGTACTTAACAGTAAATCAGTTAATAGATACATTTCAGACATAGTCTTTTCATATTTTTAAAAGGTTAATCACATACTAAGGACTGATGTGATATGTAATAAAATATTTGACCCTGTCTCATTCAGGCTCACAAGTATCTGGATCACATCACCAAATAGGTGGAATTATTTTAATATTTTGACCATCAACTGCATCCCCAGTGTTGTGCATTTATAAATCATCATCTTCATTTCCCCATGCATGTGAATGGTATAATATAGTATGTGTGCATGCTTGTGGAGCAAAATCTCTCCACTTCAAACCACTCTATATAAAGGTAGTTTGAAGTAGTGGAAATATACAGATTATTGAAATCATTTAAATACAAAAACAGATTTTATTCAAACTGTTTAAAATTCCTAACATCAGTCTTCAGTTCTAAAAAAAATCTCCACACTGCTACTGTACATTATTTTGTTTGTTTGTTTATTGTGCCTCACAAAAGTAGTCTGTTCAGATAACTGAGATCTGAATACAACATTTGGAAAAGTACTTTCATGGTCTCTGCATTTAATGACGTCAAATCAACTGAAAAAATGGATATTTGATTTTATTATATTGCGTATCACAAAAATTATTCCAAATTTCTTGTGTTCCTTTACACGATTCCTAAACAAAGAGTGCTGGTGTAAGACTAACCTCCACAAAATGTCTTTACTTTTGGTTGTCATTTGTATGCAGGCAGAATAATTTGTAGAGAACAGACAATTGGAAAACAGGTTTTCTTGCCTGCAGTAAGTAGGCGTCTGAATTCCGGTCTCACGTTCCTTTATTCATTCATTTATTCAGCTCGTTTGGCGGCTCTTTCATTACACTGCATTATCTGTTGTCTTCAGTGGGAGAGAGACTCATTGATCTGGAACCAAACCGCCTCTCTGTTTGGGACACGCTTCTAGGCGCAGGTGAATTTAAACACGGTGGGCAATTCTATCAGGACCGGTAGGCAATTCTATCAGGGACCCACTGTTTGTGCATAAACAATCAGAAGCATGTGATTTGTGATTTTGATGCTTCGGTGTATTTGCAAAGGAGAGAGACGAGCTGAGAGTGTGTAGGTGTGTATTTTGTATTCATCTTTGCGATCTGCTCACCCACTATTCTACTGGGGGTGCCTAATACAGTACCATGCCAGCATTAGTCCTTTCTCTCGCAAAGGCAGGCACGGAGCACACTGGGAGGGTAGAAAACAAACCCCCCTACTGGTTATTTTATGTCTGTCAGCAGCACAAGCACACAGTTCCCCATAATAGTGGAATTCAGACAGCTTAAGATAACAGGAGGATAGGTGATTGGGTTATTGTCTGATGTCTTACTTCTCTGATATGCCATTGCTTTGTATTCAACATGATCACGGGTTTCATCAGACTCCTCAAAAGGGTTTCTGTTAGATGCATTTGTTTTGTGATCTCTAAAATATGGAGAAAGCAAAACTCATCAGAATGAAAATTTGGTGGAAAGATGAAGTTGTCCAGAAGCAAATATGTTTTACAAAATAAACAAACAAAAAGGAAACTGAATTGAATAAAGGAAAATAACAAAAATATGTTCAACCAAGGAGGTATAAAGAAAAACATAAGCATGAGGGTAGTTGTGTCACATACTTCTTATGGTTTTAGAGAGCTTCTGAAGAATCAGTCCCTTTTAATGTAAAATGGGGTTAAATTCAATCCAGCCTGTAATCACTGCAAAGCCAATCTGAGCCAAAAACACAGAAAAAAAATACTAATTTGGAAAAGCTCTAAATACCTTCTCTACTGAAAAAAGGGACACTTTCTCCTTTTAATGGCCATCTGCACAGGAGAGGGGAAACAGGGGGCTGGGGTCATCTCCGCTCAGCTGTCAGCGTTATTAGCGTAGGTAATGGAGCAGACGCTGGATTCATAGGGGTGTTGTTTTCATCCATGCCCCGCTCCATGGTGTCAGTTCACACTGATAACTCTATATATAGTGATGTGCCGTGACATAACCATAGTGCTAAGTGTATGGAACAACAAAACCTGAGCCTGTCTCACCCAGACAAGTCCATATTAGCTGCCTTTGTAATACAATAGTCTCCCTAAACCAAGTGCACTCAGCCTCCACCCTCACCTCCTCCCATCAGTCCGAAGTGCTCGCGGTTGCCTCTTCTGTACGACCGCCAGCACATTTTGATGCATGAATATAACTCTCAGATGGTGACGGTCCTGGTTCGCGCAGCTCTGGTGCCCAGCTACTCAACACTCACTATGATAATAGAGGTAAATGAAAGGGAAGGAGGCGGCCATGGGTGCAGAAGGGTGTGTTGCAGACCAGCCCCAGCCAAGCCTGTGAACGGCCCCACGTGTTTTAAGATGGAGGCCGCAGCCTGCTAGGGCCCAGATGGATCAGTACACATTTGCTGTACAGCTGGTCGCTCTGTTTGGGGACCTGGTGTGATACTCCTATGGAGAAAAAAATGATATCGCCACCATCCAAGGAGCAATTTAATAGCAGGCCAGAAGACAGCTGGCCACTCTTTAGTTTAGAGTTTTTTTGGCATGGCTCACTTACAGAATTGAGGGTGTCCGATTTTTCTCCAGAGACACACAGATTTATACAGCTTTCAGCTGCTGCAGTCGCTATCAAACCTTTTATTTCTTTTTTTCTTTGAGATTAGAAAACAAATCTGTCCATCAGTTCAGTTTGCCATCTTGATCTGAAATAATTGCATTGGAAAATATATTTTAAATCACAGTGCTTTCACAAAGTCATTTTTTAAGAGGACCTTTGAAGGTCTTTCATTGACACAAAAGCCTGTTTGGTTTTATCAGCATGCCATCATGCCACCCCATTGCTTCACTTTGACCCCACTGTAAACTATGACATTTGGAGCCTCATGGGGGGCACGTTTGGCCCATTTATCGCACTGTTTCAAATGTCCCTGTGTGGATTTTCAGAGCACTGACATGTTTTGAAGCACAGGCTCTGTCTTAAAGGGTTTTAAAGGTGAAAAGGGTTTTTGCTTTGCTGTTATATCTGCTTTCAATCCAATTCTCGTCTCACTCCTGTCCATTCCAAACAGCTACTGCCAAGGTGGCAGTACTCAGAAGGACAATTGTAAACAAACAAACCAAACCACATCCCAGAAAAGTGTTTTTGGGGTCACCTCTACGGATTTTTTGGGTTGGTGACAGCACTGAGCTTGAAGCCAAGTCAGGGAGGAGCCTTCTCTCACAGAGAGGAGCCGATGGCCTGGTCGGCCCAGGCAGAGGGGGGCACTGGAGGGGTGGAAAGGTTCGGGGGCGGAGAGGGAAAGGCACATTTGCTGTACAGCTGGCCGCTCTGTGTGAAGCAGGCACTGTGGGCCGTTACAGAGCTGGAGAGGAGAGCGAGTGAGAGGCCTTTAGCTCTCCTCTAGTTTTTCCTCCTCCTCTCTGTTCCCTCTTTCTCCTTCCCCCCTCTCTCTGTCCAGTAACTCTCCATTTTCCTCTGTCTGACTATCTAGCTCTCGCATTTAACTGTGCTCCAACCTGGCAAAGCATACTGCATTGGCTGTTAGTGGGGGAACAGACAGGAGGCACACTGTAACTGTATTTGAAGCTGAAAGCCTTGTTTTGTGTCTTGCAAAGGGCCGCAAATTATCCTTGACACATATCCTCTTGTCTTGGGCCCCTAGAGCAACTTGGCCAGTGTATGCTGATTACATGGTCTCCATCACTGTCTCTGCCCTGGTGGCAACACATTTACTACTGCATTAAGTGCTTTTTTTACCTCCCAGTGTATAAACAGATTATGGTATTTTCATTTTCTGTTTCTTTTCCTGCAATCTCTTTGATTAGGTATGTCTGTTGGTGCTCCCTTCATTTCAGGGACTCATTCATAAAGCACATACACATGTAATCTGCTAACAAACATGGCCAAATACTCCTCATTTGACTCCTAGGGGGCTGGATCAGAGTCAGAACTCAATAGACAACACGGCACAGGAACAGGATCAATCTTATGAAATAAATAAGAGAACAGCCTTGGACCAGCCAGTGGAAACAAAGGAAACCATGCATGCCCTATACTGAGTGTGATATCTGCCTGCTTTTATTAATTGGTGATTAATAACGCCTCTCTGTTCGTTAGCGCAGTCACCTCCCGTGCAGCCAAGTGTGTTGCTGCTAATATGCAATTATGCGCACCTTACTGCTCGTTACATTATACCTCTCCCTGACTAATGTGGCGTCCATGAGGAGAATAGAAAACAGAGTGAGCTGCAAAAAAAAGCTATCAATAGGATTCTCACATTCAGTGTGTTACCTACCTGTCTGGATGGAAAACAAAAAAAAGAAGTTTCTTACAAATTCCTCAATGCAACCAGGAGACTGCATTAAAAGTTTTACAGCGTTGCAGAGACTGTTTTGCTCTTCCTGGTGTTTTTGTTGTAAAGCAGAGGTAATTGACATCACCATGGGGATGCTCTGTTGCTAGGCCAGACAAGCTCAGTCTGATGTGGTCCTTATCTATTGATTTTCCTGACATTTCCCCACTCTTCACAGACTAGGCCAACATGTGAGAAAATATCTGATGCTCTCAGTTCATACAGCCTGTTTGTACAAACTCGGAGCGAACACTTGCTGCCCCTTACTGCATTGCAATTGGTAGGTTGATGTCACCATGGTGATTTGGGGGTAATTCCTTTCAGTGATTGGTCGAACTGTGCTCATGTGTCGAGTTAATCATCCTAAAGCATAAAGTGCAAACCGCAGTAACACAGATTGCCATAAATCCTACATTCTTACTTTGAAATTAACTACATCGTCTAAATGAAGGATTCACTGGTGCACTTTTAGAATCCTCCCATGCAAGTCTAGTCGGGGACTTGGGTGACCTGAATAAAGGTAGGCTCTTCCTGTGCTTCTGGCTATGTTTTATTGATATACAGGAGGGATGTCTCCTTTAGAGTGTTAATGCCAACCCTTGTTCTGAAGCGAAGCCCATAAATACTGGATGATCAGAATTAACCTCTGCATTACTCCATCTCCCCATGGTCTCTGAGATGTCACCAAGGCCGTAGGTGCATGCGCACCCCTGGTCTGATGGGGTTGCTTAGCAGTCTGACTGGAGGGGGGCTTATGGGAGAAGTGCAAACAGAGAGTCCTGCCTTAGTAAAGGTCAAAGCTGCAACCTACACCTCTCAAATCCCCGTCTGGCCCTGATGGGACCGAGGTTCCAAGCGTGCCTAGAGATGCTTGCGGTAAGGGAGCATTACAGTTAGAGTGAAGCGGCAAGCTACTGCTGAACTGCATTGCTTTTAGAGGTTGTCACCACCAATAGTAGTTTGACAGATCTGATCTAACTTTGTGTAGTGCCTTACTTGTGTTTTTGGAATGACATGCACGCCGGGACACCAGTAGCTATCATATGCTACCGAACAGGACAGAGTTTCAATGTTGTTTCAGAATCGCTGTTAAGTACGCTTCATGGGCGTGGAGAGGTTTGTTTAAGAATATAAACAGACTTCAAAAGAGAACCCCCCCCCAAAAAAAAGTTTTAGCCCTCTTTATAGGAGCTCGGTGCTGGTTTTCCAAAGTACCATGTAACGAATTACTATCCTCATCGAACTTTGGCTGTGTGAATGGCAGACAGGGGAAGAGAAGGGAGGGGGATAGGGTTCTGAAAGGCCCCCCAGCGTCAAAGCCTTAATAATCATGTGAGCAGCGCTGGACTTCATTACCCTCCTGTTCGACAGGCCGAGTGCCAGCCTGGATTGCTGGCTGGCTGTGGCAAGGTCAACGGCGGAGGAAAAACCAGTTACTGTGTTACTCTGGAGCGGAATGGAGAGGGGCGGCCATCTGTCAGCTCAGGCCTGCCATACCCGCAGAGCAAATGGACACGGGCGGCCAGAGGAGAGGCCACAGACACCCATAGAGCTAAACCCAGTGAGCATAACACTGAGGCATGGACACAGATCCAGCCAAAGAGATGGGCCTTGGTACCACTAAAACACATATATACACACACATTGCGGAGAAGATAAGGCTATCTCCAAGAAATTTGGCAGCAGGTTGCGTGTGTTTATGCATGTTTGTTTTTAGTGTCAGCGCACTATTGGGCCCCTACTGTTTTAAGTCCAGATGGCAAACCATTTGATAAAAAGTTGATAAAAGTTTTGCTTGGCTTGCCAACGTTAAATGTTTTAATCATAGCATGCGATTATGAAGACAAATTCCTTGTGAATCTAGGTGCAGAAAATTGTTACCTTTAGACCACATTATATTTCAGTAGGGGCCACAAGCAAGTTGGGGATATGGTGGAAACACCATGTTTTCCTCCTAACGACAATACAACACCGCCATTATATAAACTCAGACGTCGCAACACTATAGTTTTGAGTGTTTCACCTTGCAGGCTGTGTGTCGGTGTCTGAGTTGCAGCGACCCTCTCTGTGAGGACCTTTACGATGCCCTCTGGCCAAAGTGGAAGAACCCTGTGGAATGTTCCAAAGCTCTCTAATAGGTTTCAGGTGCTGCGGGCCACCGGCCAGCCCCCCACCATCACCCCACTCTGTGTGTCTTGTGCGATAGGACTCCCTGCTCAACAGTCAAAGCTCCGCCATTTCTCCTCTAAAAGAGAGAGGGCAGAGCTGCGAAATGGATACCCGTCATTGTTTACTGTAAAATCTTTGCTTGTCTTTCTTTCCTCAGTGCACTTTGAGCCTCTAAATGAACATTTGCTGTTTTAATTTGCTGTTTCAAATAAAAGCGTGGCCGTTTCTCTTGCGCATATGGTTGAATTTGAGGCAGAAATGCAATTTGCATCTCTACCATCCCACAACTCAGCACAGCCTAAGTTCCTCCTTGTTTTCCTCTCTTCCACCAAGAGTACCGACCCCCCGGCTTGAGCGTCAACATGCTCCGGAAAACAGGGAGATGGTCCTGGGCGATTCCCCCCACATTAATGGAAATCACACAGGAACCCCCTGGATGAAAGCTTTATTAGTTATTAAGGTTTAATATTGATATCAGTGCTTATATGTTTACTGGAGTGCACCGTACTGCTGATGTGGAATTGTCAGAGAGGTGCAGATTTAGTAAGGAATTAGTGTACACCCAGGATTTAATTAAGGGGATCTATTTCCATCTTGTTAGAAAGAGATAATGTGAGCACTGCATGCATCATAGGTTACCATATTAAATGCTGCTTTCTGTAACAGCATTATAACCACTAAGGTAGTGCTTGTAGATTATAGAAAGGAAACAACAGTCTATATTTTGCTGGAAGAATTGTAGTTTAAAGACAGCTACAAGCACGTTAAGTCTCACGGTGTGTGTGTTGTAAGACATTTTGAAATAATATTTTGTGTGTGTGTGTGAGTCTTTGTGCGCAAACACAGTGATGAAACACATGTGACACTCATCAGAGGTAAAATGGTCTCACTTCCACTCTTTTTATGTGTCTTGTTCCATTTTCAGCATGACAGTGGAGTGTGAACACTGAAGCGACATGGCCTCTTTGTCTTTCCATTTGTCCCACCACTGCCTAGAGACGTAAACCTTAAGCCACTCACTCTCTGATTAATCTTTAACATTTATAATTACTAATTAAGTTAGTAAGAGACTTTTAATGTAGTCCTCTTTCAATGGGGAGCAGAGAGGACAACAGATCATTAGCTTCAATAATGAACGCGGATGAGACAGATAATGGCCTATGATAGGTGAATACTGACAGTTATATTAAATGAGGCGAGGATATGGGAAATGCTGTGAGCAAGGAGCACTTTGCGGATTCAAAGGCACAGGGAGACAAGGTGGTGAAGTACTCCTGTAATTCCAGAAAGGCCTTAAAGCACAGGGAAGTCTTTGAGATAGTTTGTACTAATTAAAACATATCTGTAATGCAGTCAAATCTGTATTAGCATATGCAGCATGTATCATCTAATGTATATCTGCAGTGGTAATTGTGTCAACCCCAGTTCCTAGTACAGATTTTATTTATTCATTCACACTGGTTTCATTGAGTTTTTGGTCTCCCTAATGTGTTCGGCGTATCTCATTATCACATTATTACATTAGTGTCTGCATTATCCTGGTGGCTGTAAGTTGCTGCCCATTAAAAGAGTCATTTCATCTCAGTTTTTTTACCTTAACGACGATGCTACTCTGGCACATTCCGCGAGCCTTCCCACTTTGGGGAAGGTGCTTATGCCATAATGATTATTATCATTAAGAAGATATTAATGTGCTTAGTGTTTGCGACCCAGCTGCTCATCATGGCCTGAGCTCCCTGCCGGGGAGGGGAAGAGAGCCGCTGCCAAAACGGACAGTGCACGTAGGCCACCGCCCACCTGTCCAGAGGTTTCAGGGTTGGTGGAGGTCACACCTACCTCCCTCCCTGCCCTCTGCTGAACTGGAGGAGGGATGGCTCAGAACGTAAAATTGGAGGAGATGAATTGGGCCATGTGGAACAAAGTTAAAGAGCGGTAGTGAATGAATGCGAGTGACTTTTCCAACTCGACCCCAATTGTAAGCATCTTCCCCAATTACAATATCAGCATACATATTAATTACAGCTAAGTTACTCTGCTGTGAAGGGAAATGTACATTTTCCCTGCAGAGATTCATGCCACATAATTATTCATTGAATTTCAGTTTTTGAGGCCATTATATATATTTTTTGCATTAAATCGGGTTTTGTATATGGATTGTTTATTTTTCTTAACTGATTTAATCAAAAGGGCTTCTACATAATCTTTACCCTTGGACATTGTGTGACGACTCCTGTACTGAAGCCTCATATACACGCAGATAGACACTGAGGGGCTGAAGGCTGCCTGGCTCAGCCTTGTTTAGTCTCTCAGTTTCAAATTGCTGCTTCATTAGGGCTTGGAAAAGAAACCCATGGTTACATTTAATCAAACGAATCGGTATGGCAGACCCGCATAATCAATCACAATCCTTATCCAATATGCTACATTCTGTAACTACCAAGCTGGCTTGGAGAAAAGTCAATTATGGCCCCTCTCTCTGCTCCTCTGCCGGGGTTGCTGTGATATTATACTGTTTCTGCAGTTGTTTTCATTATGCAAACATGGACCGTGTGCATTTCACACATGCAGCCTTTCCCTTTCCCTTTTCATTTCCTATTTTTACTTTTTATACTGCTTGTTCTTCTATGATACATGGATTGGGGGTTTGTTGGGGAGTATGATGTGCCATATCTGGAATAATCAAATTAACTATTAATGATTTTTGCTCTCAAACTAACACTTGTGTTACACAGTGGGCTGCAGTCAGTGATGTTGTTCATATTTCATATGTTTTGTGTCCATATGGATCAGTTCTCACTGTCTCTGCCCGTATGAAATCATTTACAGTTTGTTTCTGCAGACGTTCTACTTCTCACCCTACATCCCCGAGTACATTTATATGAATGCAAACATGAACACACTGAGGCACGTGCACGTTCGCACACAAACGCTGTAAACACGCGCACGCACGCTCACGACTCAATCCATCAATCCCCTTTTTTTCCCTCTCTCTTCCCCGTCTTGTGTGTTCTTTTTCCTTACCTTTTCACTTCAACGCTCAGCCTCGCGCACAATCAACATGCTCCACATAATACACACGAGCAAGGAAAACACACACAAGCGTGCACACACAAGGTAGCTAGGTTGGTGGGGGCCATGGCTGCAGCTCTTCTGCGCAGTCCCAGAGTGGCTCCCGGGGCTCGGCTGCCAGTTGTTTGCCAGCGTCTCCGGGTGGAATTCATTCAAATTAAAGCGGTGGAATGAGGCCCGAGTCCCAGAATGCCTCGTCCCTCTCCTTCATCAGCATTCCGCCGATGAGAGTAATTAAAGCAGAAATTAATTCTGCTGTAAGCAGAGGAGCCACAGAATAACTGATATTAGAGGCTGGATGATGAATGCTTGGCATCAAGGGAGGTCTCAGGGGAGGAAGGGGAAATTCACAGATCTCTTTTTCTTTCTTTCTTTCTTTCTTTCTTTCTTTCTTTCTTTCTTTCTTTCTTTC
>JAOXYL010000071.1:11311516-11339032 GCA_028564955.1 Terapon puta
TTCCATGTCCCCTCTCTTTTGCTCTCTTTGCCCACTCCACTGTTTATATCCTTTTTGTTTATGTTGTCCACATTTCTCTATCCTATGTGTGCGTGTGTCTGCTCGCTATTTGCCCCCTTCTCGTCTGTATATTTCTTTCATCCTCTATGGCAACATTTGTCCGCCACCTAAAGATTGCCATAGAGAGGCAAAGCCGTTGGTTTTAAGCATGACTGAAGACATCGCCACTAAGCCTCCTCTGCTCAGTAACAGTATTTCACATTCTGTCAGCACTAGGGCTCTCATTTTCAGTCAACAGGCATATTAGAGTGTACTGATGCTGCAAATGCTAGGTCTTTGTTGTTTGTCATCAGAAGCCAAAATGGAGTGCGCTTCCAGGTGAATTCTATAACACCACGGGCACACTATGAGCCGTGGCAGACAAAAAAAACTATAAATCAACGTAATTGTTAATCAGAATGTTAGCAACCATAGAAATGCATAATTATTTAACCTGTCTGTGTACGTAGAGTGGCTTGGAGCTAAACGCTGTGTATTATTTCCAAGACAAACCGTGCTTTTTTTTCCTCTCAGGCAGAGTTTGAGACTGAACCTCGAAGCTCTCCAGATGATGTGATATTCTACCCAGGATGATTCAATGATCCCCCACGTCCCCTGACACTTTATTTTTGGAATAGCACATCTTTAGCAAGAGCAGTCACAAGACTGAAAGACAAACAACTGAACTCATGAAACACTGAGGGGATGAGGCTGTCAGTGAGACTGTTTTCCTCTCTTAGAATCAAATGGAATTGAACAAAGGTTAGCTCTATGGGGCTTTATGGTAATGTGATATACGATGCTGCCATGGAATTTGCCAATGCATGTCTTAGCACTGTCTGACTCCAAGGAGGGAGTGAATGGTAATTACGCTGACCTCTGCCCCTCCCTTTCTTATTCTGCCCTCTGGGTAAAAAGCCTGAGGAGGTAATAAACAATAGATAGATTTGTCTTGTTTGTATTGCAGCTGCCGTACTATTAATGACACGCGAGATTGGCCTCTATTTTGAAAATAATGCATGCCAAGATCTGCAGGTAGTTCTATTGCATTTTTAATTGGTTTGTGCAAGAATATCTCAGTCAGATGTAAATGAATGGGAGCTCAACCCGAGAGTCACTGACTGTTATTAAGAATTTAGCAAGCTGGCATGGATTTTAAACACAGAATGAATGATTAGAAACCATAAAGGGCCCAAAAGCAGAGGAGATGCAAGCAGGAGACAGGGGGCTAAACCAACCACAAACCTGTTGATGAGGCCGGGTTGGGAGGTTGAAACGCTGAGGGAAGACTTCGCTGGCGCCACCCAAAAATGCTAAGTCTTAAGAGGACAGGCTGTATTTTCCCTGCTGTTTGCACCTGGAACACTTACTGTTTATGCATAGTACACGCCACAGGGTAAGAGACAGAATGACTCATTATACCTCCAAAGTGGATTATTTACATTATATGTATAAATAATAGCTTTATTCTAAATTACAAGATGTACTCTTTGGAATTTGTTGGTTATTTCATTGTATAAGCAGCTGTATTGTGGCTGTGGTGAACTTTAATTCCAGCATTCAGAATGGGAGAAAAATCTAAAATGGTGGATGTCTAATTTTGTTGAGAAACTCAGAAAATCACAGTTTGAAATCACAATATTATTCCACCCCCAATCTTCCATGTCATTTGGCTGCCTCCGTTTCCACTCTACGTTCTCCCTTATTCCTTCTTTTGGAAAGATGATATGAAGCGTGAAGCAGAAATAGTAATCATACAGTAAAGGCATTTCCTCTAAATTATTTAGTAATGGCATCTTTTTATAGACACACATGTTTACCTATGGACCTTACTAAAAGCTTGGTACATAGCAGCAGTTTTAGAGTGTATCTCTGTAGTGGATCAGGTTGCTGTAGTGCATGATATTTCTCTCCATCATTCAGAATGGCGATGGAGTTATGAAAAGGGGGGGCATATCTTGATGTCTGCCATCCTGGAAATGGCGGCAGCATTGTTTGTTTGTCTACTTTGTTCCATACACCAATAAAAATACACTCAAAATGAAACCTTGGTGTAACGATGACCTTAAACGCAATGACACTCTTTCCCATAACATTGTCCTGTCCAATAGTCCAGAACTCCCCAAGAGGCTTTACAGCAAGTCTAGGAGGAACCAAATGAGAGAGAAATCGATTACTTTCCTCTCTCCGCTGTCTCTGCCCTGGCTGAATTACTGAAACAAGATGCTGCACTTAGAGGAGTCTTTGGAGAGGCAGAGCGAGAGAGAAAGAGAGGTGGGGGAGAGAGAAACACTTTTAGGGACATGGGTGCCATTTAGACTAGGACCATCTTCTCTCAGAAAGCCACTAAAAGCAGTGAATGATCCTCTTCCTGTCCCTGGGTGGGAGGCGGTTAGCCTCCTGTGGTTAAGTGAATACAGAGGATACACTCAGGTTTGAGGTCAAAGCAAGATCATTAAAAAGAATATTAATTTCTGATGTCCCAGCATAACGACCGTACACATGTGACCGTACGAGTTAATGCTTGAGCCGAGCACATCGCAGCCATGTTGTGTCCGAAAGCCTGAGCACCAGGCCGCATGGACCCCATCTGATGTTGTTTTCAGATTTCCTAATATCAAATGGGTGTTGTTTAACATCTACACCAGGTTTTATTGTCTGAACTATGAAGATGAAAATGAATCCCGCTCGTTTGGTAGACAGAACGTGGTGCTTAAGGGACCCAATCCCTGTAAGTGCCATTAAGTGGAAATTGCCGTTCACATATTCCAGTGGTTTGATTAATTACACTCTCTCATGTGCTTTCATAAAGGCCCAATGAAATATGGGGAGCAAATTGCATTGTGTTCCTGTATCCTGTTATGTAAAAGCAGTTTAATTATTGACACATGTTTTGCCACCTGGCAGGGAAAAGGATGGTTGGACATGAATAGAAATCATACAATAGATATTATGGACGGGTAGCGCTAGCACTTGAGATGCCATGTGTTTCCGTATCCGTGACTCAATTTATGCCCCCGTCTTCACCTCGCCTCAGGTTCTCCTGCTGAATCAGAGCAAAGAGCAGACGTGATCAGCTGGATGTGTCACAGTTGTAAGGGAAGCATTTTGTGGAAGCGACTGCACTTTAAAACCTGTTTAACTTTGTGCGGCAGGACCGCTTTTTGAAAGGTCTCGTCTAATAAATATGTAGTTAAGGAGATATTTTGTGAAGGCTACACAGTCTCTCTAGGGGATTAAAAGATCACTGCTGGCTTTGTGTGATATCTTAAGATAGCTCTTTTTGATCAGAGTGTAGGCTCAGACGCCGCTTACTTCCTGACACACTGCTCCTTTGAACTCAAGGAAGCAGCGGAAGAAGACAACAAGCAAACTTGAAGTTTTAACATAAATGTCTTTATTCCCCTTCATTTTTTCTTTGTTCCTGGGCAGTGTTTTCTAAGAGCAGTGCCCTCTACTGCCATGGAGACTAAATAACAGTGGCAGGGCAGTGCTTCCCTTCTGTTGTAGCCAGTAGTACTTAGGCTCCACTCTATTCTGTATTCTACAGTGTATGTGGAGGTATTAGCTCATAAAACCCTCCTACTGTCATATGAACCCACTGCCGTCCCTGAGCTCTATATGAACAGCAGGGCTCTGATACTTAGTCCCAAGCTGTTCCTGTTTGCCCAAAACGATCAGGCCTGGCCTCGTGCTCCCTACCTGATCTAGTTGACTGGGCTGTGTAAGTTAGGTAGGCAGTCCCTGTCTCCATCCCCCTCCTCCCTCCCAATATGCACTTGGACCCGGGCTCAGGCTGCACCTTTTGTGTTCCACTGGGATAGGGGGGCCAGATGGAGGAATTTGATTAACCAGCAGTGGAGGACCAAATGTTCAATTGGATACAGAACCAGTTGGAAGGCGGGAGGGAGCGAGGGATGAGGCAGGGTAGAGGGAGAAATCTAAAATGGCTGGTCATGTGCGCCGGCCAACACTTTCCAAAGGGGAGCCCAAACAGACACTGAGGTGTAGTAATGCAGAAGCCCTTTTCCAAGTACCAGCTGGGCCTTTTAGGAGCCTCTATCCCCACAGCAGACACTCGGCAGCCTCCGAGCAGCTTGACTTTACCATATGTGGAACTTTTTTATGCTCCACCTGGTTTCCCCAGGGGACCTGTGCCGCTGGGACGCCGGAGGCAGGTGAATTGCTCTTAATGCAAGGCACTGAATCACTGGGCCAACAACATGAGGGAAGTGCCTAGGGAGAGGAAATGGATCTGCAGAAAGACTGGCGCGGACTGGCGCGACCTTGGAGCTAGTGCCCGCTGCGGAGCTGAAAACGAGGCCACGTGATGTGTCATTGTGCTTCCACTCACCACACACCTCAGCTTTAATAATATATTTCTTACATAACATTGTGTATCATTTGTCAAAGTGCTTTTTTAAAATGGAACTTAATCCATTTGTAGGGTGGATGCCTTTCTCAGATTCCATTTAGAGCCTCTGCACTGCGATCTGAGTCTCTCCCTGTCGCTCCCATTTCTCTCTTAGCTGTTTCATTCTGGCAGTTTCATAGAACCTATTGATGTAGATTTTACAGTTTTGGTCAGGCATTTGCAGTATGACTGTATTCGGCAACACAGCATTTTTGTCACATATGCTTCTCATGCAAAGCGTAATTTACTCAGCGACACCAGCTGCTGTACCTCTGCTCGGCGATATTTTTTTTCCTTGCATAGTTTGAGAGTTCAGACTGTCAGGACAGCTAGGTCAGATGAGGGAGATTTTGCCTGGACAGCGGAGGTGTGGTCACTCTCCTGCCTGCACCTGTCTCACTGAGTCTGTGGCACAAAGCCAGAGGTCAGGGGTCACCACAGGGGGCTGTCAAGGTCAAAGGTTTATCACTCTCCGAGGGGTCCTGGAGCCATCACTCAGACCCTACAGTACACACGATCTGTCCAGTTGAGTTTTTTCTTCCCCCACTTTTTCTAATCCTTCCAAATGGCTCGGGCAAAACTCCTGACAGCAGCAAGAGAAACAAACTGTGGGGTGTGGAGCTCTAAGCCATCAGCTGGAGATTTCACTTTGAAAAGATTCCCTTTTACTCACTGCCCTTTCCACCAATCGCAGGGCCCGCCAGAGTCCAGGCACCCAGAGCAGCTGCCCTCTGACCCTGCCAGCGGTTGTTGGTTTATTTTGTTTGGGCATTTTAGAGAGGATGGGGCTGCTTTTGACAGGTCAGGCAGCAGGACTTGGATGAGGTCTTTAGCAAAGACAGCCAGAGAGGGAGAATTTCACAGCTCGAGAAAAGACTCAAGCCACCCCTAGCTGGTGTTGCAGCTCCGCTATTACACTCAGATTACTGGAGAGGTTGTCATATTCATTGAGACATGTGGAAAATGGCCCATTTTGGGGGGAAAAGAGGGGCCATTCATGCAAAGTCAATTCCATCAAGCAGACAGAAATTCCTCGATACCCTTGTTTATGCAGCTGTGCCCTCCGATCAAATTACGGCAAACCTCTCGCAACACCCCGCGCCTCCCCCTACCCCTCACGCAGGTCGCCCCCAGCCTCGTCTGAGTGTGCCAGGAGCCTCAGATGGGTCTCCCACTCGCCGGGGAGATTGGGAGAGGTAAGTAGACATGAGGGGGCACGTAACCCAGAGTTCCACCTACCCGTAAGAGTAATTGGGGCAAAGCCACGGTGCTTCCATGGGTCAGAGGAGGGGCCTGTCATGTGAGGGGCACGTAGGGGCAAGCAAAGGAAGTACGTCCCCAGAGAAGTACTAACCGTCATGCTGTAGCACCAACTCTGACAGACCGCAGGGAATGGACCCGCCGCATCGAGCCTGTCAGCTGTTCCAGCAGCGCAGAGCGATCGCGGGCCTTCCACTGGGACTGTATTACTGAAGGCTTTTCTTCTCTGCCTCTGTTTTATTTTTTGGGGTGGGGAGGGCAGGGTTGCGAGTCTGTGTGCGAGAGGGGGTGTTGAGGGGTATAATTGAGAGCACAGAGGGAGCTTCGTCTCTCCATCTTATGATTTGGAGGTGAAGACAAGCGCCCTCGGGGGCCCCCTGTCAGAGCTTTTGGGCGCGCTCGGTGCAGACTTCAATAAAAACACACAAAAAGAATTCCCCCACAAGGGCGCCTGGCTGAATTGCTGACGCCAATGTAAAAGATTCCGTTTTCTGTGAATCATTTAGTACGCGACCCTGAGCTCTCCACACAACGTGACAATAACAGGAAACCCCCCTCTGTCCTCCTTATCGGGGAAAAAATGAAAATTGCAACAAACCCGGAGAATGCCGAATTATTTCTTTCACACGTACAATTTCACACATCGATCACCCTCTGCCACTCCTCCGTTTTCCTCTTCCCCTCCCACCTCTCACTCCTCTTTTCTTTTCTCCTCTCACTGTATTCCTGTCATGACAAATGTCAAACACAGTCCGCTAGGAGAGTGTTTTTTTTTTTTCTTTTCGGTAACCAAGAGCTTGCCAAGTCGAATGTGCGCTGGGACAAGACTGCTGCGGAAGCATCACATTGGAGCATCAGCATCAGATATTTCTGTGAAAGTAACAGAAATGTTTGAAGGTGTTGTCACAAGCTCACAGGTTCCTGCTGTTTGTGTGCACCAGAGGGAAATGGTGCCTTCTCACCCCTTTTGTCTCCTCCCTCCCTATTGTTGTTTTTAAACTTATTTCTCTGTTTAGTTTTTATCACTTTTATTGTGGTTAAGAATCTCAGCATGGCTGTTTTTTTGTGGGTTTTGACAGAGGGGGTCGGTGTTGTAGTCAGAGTTAAAATTAGAGGAGTTGCTTTTCTGTGTGACTTGGAGACATGTCATCTTCTGGAAGCGGTGGGGAGTCTGTCAGTCACAGCCATGGTGTGTTTTAATCATCTCTGTCCCACTTGGAGAAGCGCTGACGGTTAGAGTGAGGGTTCCCTCCCCTGGACAATACCAGTACGCTAGAATCTCATACACTCTGATGTCAGACGTAGCAACCAGTTAAGAAATATGAGATGTTTCTTCTTCGAGTTAATCCTACAAATTCAATGGGGGAATCAAGCGATGTCTGGTGAATTTGAAGACATATCACACGCGCGTTTGAAGGTTTTTGTGATCTTTCAAAAGATATGACAGCTGGAAGGAGATTGGCAACAAAATAGCGGGAGTTTGTCACTATAATAAGAGAATGAAGCTGATAGAATAATCAAAACCCACGACATCTTAGAAGCTTAATGAGCGAGGGCTCCCCCCAAGCGAGCAATAATAATAGTGTTTTGTAATTCTATAGCCCTTTAATAATACTCCAGGGAATTTTAAATAGACATTTCTTTGTAAAGCAAAGTAGGTTAGACTGCAAATTATATTTTCCATAATACAGCAGTGATGACTGGAAGTGTGTCTTTTACAGTACATCGCCGCGAGAGAGTCCACACTCCCAAAAGTCGGAAAACTGTGCAGCACATTCCCTTAACCCTGTGCGGATTTGGCCACTACAATACACCCATCCAGCTCACTCTCCTTTAACCCCAGCCCCCGTCTGTGCATGCTCCCTGCAGACCTCTCCAGAGATATGGCCTCTCATTTCTGAGAGCATCCTCTGACAGTCTTAATGGACAAGTAGTCTCTCTACAAGGCCAGAAGAGCTCTCGCGGAAAAGACCACTCTGGGCATGTCTGGGATAAGTACTGTTTTCTCCTCTCTCGTCTCAGGCCCATCTAAGGTTGTGTTTATGGGCAGAAATTAAGCAGACGGCAGCAAGCACGGAAAAGAGGTGAGGCGAGGATAGGAGAGGAGATTCCTTTGACATTGCACGTTTGGTCGCCAAGAAATGTGCGATAGTCGTTGTAATTATGGAAGAAAAAAAAAGAGATATTAAATTATAAATTACAAATATATGTAAAAGTTGGGAAACATAACTCTTAATCATAATATCCTTTCTAATTGCAGCTGGGGTGAGGAGATTTACATTTTAAGCATTTAATGTTCACCAGAGTGACGCACGCCTCTAAATTGAGCTTTAAACAGAAGTACTTAGAAAAATATTCCTACAAGCCCCCAAGCAATTAGTCCAGCCGCCTGCCTTTGTCCACCTACCTATTGTGTTCTTTGTAAAAACCATTCTCTTATACCTCCACTTACTCCATCCTTTGAGACGCCATTGGAAATCCAGGGCTCGGAGTTGAACCCACAGTTGGTTTAAGTGTAATGAAATGTATGTCATGTCTCTGGCTCGCTCCCTCTGGCTTCCCCTCACCCCTGGCCCCCTGAAAGCACTGCCTTTGACAGGGAGGCCTCTGTGGCTTCTTCTGCAGTGATCTTTAGCCCCTTCAGGTCCCATTGACTATTTCAGGACGTCCCTGCGATTTGAGGGTGGACTCAACCGTTCACGCGTGCTTCGGAGCATCAACTGAGGAGAAAAATAGACAGATAGATGGATTGGAAGCCCCGTACGTCTAAACCAGGCCCCTGGGAAATCCTGTCCTGATGCCTGGCCACATTAAAAAAAAAAAAAAAAAACACATAGCCTCTTATTAATGTTTTACAGTATGCGTATTGAAAAACACCATGTTGGCAGTGCTTATTAGACATGCTGTGGACCTTCTTTTTTTACTCCCCTGTTAACTGTGTCCTGTCCTATATTGTACAGATAATTAAAAAATTGTGGCAACAGAAGTGGTGCAGTTTGTGCAAAAGGACCCAAGCTGGGCCAATTCAGATGATGCACATTTAAATTTGAACATGTATTGACTCAGTTGCTAGTCTCTGTTTATTTATCATATATTCAATCTTTATGCAGATGAGGGTGAACACATCATGCATGGAACACTTACCTTGCATCTGTATGCGTGTATGCTTATGAGGCCGTGTCTGCAATTTACCTGAAGCTTTTGTGGACGTGTGACTGTGTGTACGTGTGTTTGTTCCCATGTGTACATCCGTGCGTGGACGTGTGTCTGTGCATGGATATTGCAGCTTGGAGAGAGTGTGCATGTCCACTATATTAGACAGAGCGTGCGAGGGGTGCCTCAGCATGTGTGTTCTGCTGTCTGTTCAGAGCTCTCGGCGCCAGCAGGGTGCGCCATTCCAATTTACCCATCAGCCACGGAGGTAGGGGGTAAAAGCGCAGGGCATCGCTGTCGGAGATTTCACATTCGAGGGACGAGATTACCAGTCAGGGGACCCCTGCGTGGAGGTGATGAGGGAGGGAGACTGTAGGGGCACAGTGCGGGGGGAGTCGGGACTGTTGGGGGACGGAGGAGTGGTGAGCGGGGGGAGGGCAGCACGACTCAGCGCCACCCTGGAATCCGTGGGCTCTCCGTTTTCTGGGGAGCGTAGCTGCCAAGCTGCACATCTGTTTGACACCAGGCGCTGTGGTATGGCAGTCAGGGCTGTCTGTCCTGATTCACATCTCTTCGCTCTCTAGTTTGTTCTAAGGATCTGGACAACTGCTGAAGCTCTGTCTCTTTAGAGATCCTTGCAAAATTGAGCGCTGTGGAAAGGAAAACTAAAAGAAATGCAGGTTGCAGGATTCTCACTTTTTATAAAACCAAATGGTTCAGCCTTATGTCTGTCTTTTATCCCTCTACCTACCATAACCACATGCATAAGAAGGATTTGTGTGTCTTAAAACACTAGAACATAATCATGGCATTGTAAAATCATCTTGAATACTTACCTCAGACCCCGTCTGCTGTTGGCCGTGCTCACTCACAGCCTGTGTTTGAGTGTCGGCCAAGTCAGCTATGGCTGCTCCAGAGGCCCCGAAGCCTGTTGGGGAGACGGGACATTCCAAACAGCATAACTCATTCTTTACACCCTCTCCGCTGCCATTAGTTAATTATATGCAGGTGTTTTCCTTTCTCAGGTTTTTTTTGCAGTAGATCTAATAAAAATATAACCATAAGTACATAAAGCCAGATAGACGGAGAAAAGGAAGGGGGAAACAGTGTGGAGGAAGTGGCTGAATGTGCTGTGTGAAGCAAATTATTGCCCCCATGTAGATTCATCAGTTCTCCCTGCTGGATTAAGGAAGGGCCTTTCTAATGAAGTTCGCCCCGTCAAAATGAAGGGACTAATTCTGATTTAGCTGAGGTAATGAACTTCCCCTCTCCTAGTGAGAGCAGCACCATGGGGCGAGGAGAGAGGGGTGGTTGTGTAGGGCGGGGGGGGTTGGAGAGGGGGGGCAAAGGAGAGTGGCAGCAAGAGGAGGGAAAAGAGGGAGGGGAGCGAGGAGAGACGAAGACGAGACAGGAGAGAGACACAGAGCGAGGACAGAGAGATGGAAGGGAGAGAGGAAGCTAGGTGGAGAATGAGAAAAAAATTATGCAAAACGCCTGTCTCGTATTTGCTGAGATGTATTAAATTTCCAGTGCGGGTGCCTGTGTTATATAAAATTATGCTAATGTCTCGTGGCCCGCTGCGAATGGCGGCTTGCTGGTCCTGAGCATGCGTGGCTGGCCGCTACACGGAGCGCACTCAGTGGGACTCAGCTTTTCTATTAAGGAAAACCTCTAGACACCTGATGATGAATTCTCTCTCACCAAATGTTCCCCCTTTTTTGTGTCGAAAATATGAGCGCTTTTCTAAATGACTTTGGAGAGCCCGGCGTGGCACTCGGCGGCCTGCGTCGAGCAGGGGGGAAGGCGGTATGAGGGGGGGTCCCTCTGCAGCAGGCTAAGGGAGTCAATTAAGGCAAGCACTGATAATTATAAGCCGGCAGAACGCAGGGGCTGGCTAATTGTACAGTGTTCCATGCCGTGAGCTCAGCCAAGGGGCCTCTCCGCAACGCTCTCTTTCCCTGCTCCTTTGTGTGGACCACAGACCCCATAGAGTCACATACCTCAGCCTGACAATGCCACAGTGAGGCTAGCGAAAAAAGCCGGGCATGTGCCCGTAATTAACTTTTTACATTCAGGCCACTCACTCTTTTGAGACCTGAAAGAGATTCTGGTTGGATTCACACCTCATTTCTTCTCTCCTCTTCGCTTGCCAGAAACTTTTTTTTTTTTAACTCGTTCTACTGTTTCTTTGCTTGTTTGTATTTTTTTTTCTTTCTCACTTTGAACACACTAACTTTCATTGAGCACAAGAGTCTTGGAAAGTCAGGGCGTAGTCACTTGACCTTTATTTCCTTCTAACAAGAAAAAGCCCAGCAGTTTAGAATAGGCATGTATAGAGTAAATTAGAGCATTTCAGTGCAGAATGGTGTTTGTGTGGCTGCAGGGGGTCCGGTGCTCCCTTGCAATCCATCTCAGCAGCCTGTACTGTTTGTCCCCAATGGACCTCCATACCTGCCTGCAGCTGCAGCGCCTACACATCATTCGTTAACAAGTATTCGGCTTTTGCCTTTGTTGTTGTGGATTTCTCCCTTCTCTTTTTTTTCTTTTCCTCTGCCTCTATGACCTACACGCTGTTCATTTGACCGAGTTTTAGCCATTGTGGGTTTCCGCTGTAAGAATAGCAGGTAATGTGGTCCAGGCGAAACACAAAATGGCAGACTATCCTTCATAGTACGTATGCCAAGTCCTGCTTCAGCTGGTTTTACCAGCTAGTTTCCTTTTGGCAGGTTGCAGTTTAAAATCTAAAAATACATCTGTGCAGAAAAAAATTTAAATATACTGTGTTTTGGCCAAGATTCAATAGCTTAGATGTTTTTACAACCTCTGTAGGGCTAACTTGTATGGGTTTGAGTCATGATGTACATTCAGTTGTTATAGAATAAAAGGATATGCTTGTAGAATGAATAATGTTGACATATAATCTATAAATGTTATTGACTGAGATGCAACTGAGGCTACAGTGGTGTGAAAGGTAAAATCATATAATACAGCTAATAAAATTTCCCTCCAATTTTCTCTTTGATATCATACCACTGTTTGCCATGATGCCATAATGCAGCTGAGTCATCAGAGCTTAGAAAGTCTAATGTAAGCCATGTATAGAGAAACACAAAGCACAGCAGGTTCTTTATAAATACCAGGCTCCATGCAGGAAGTCGCACAAGCATTCATTTTGTGTGAACCTATCATTCATACACCTGGCCTCCAGTCTACAGGTATAAAAGGTTTTAACATGATAATAGTATAGAGCAGTGTAAGGCTGTATATAAGGCTGCTGTCTTTTTTTTCTTATGTATTTAATATTAATGCTTTAACACTGACTATTGGCATTATTTCCTATATTTGCTGCTAGAGAGTAAAAAATAAGAGTATCGCTAAGCACATGCAGGGGGACTCTTGGCAAATAACTCGAGTGGAAATGTCTGCTCAGTGCATTTATGTTAGGGAGAAGGAGAAGTGTCCTTATGTTTTTGTCCCCCATGTTTTGTGAACTCCAAAAGGTGTTCTAGTCGGCTAAACCTTTTGTAACACCCATCGAAGCGTTACGCATGTTTATCTCGACACAAAAACCTGTCAGTTCGGTGTTCCTACTTCTTGCCCGGCAGCCAGGGGAGCTGTGAGGCGGTTAATGTAGGCGCTGAGTGGCTGATCCTAGCATGAGCCTAGCCCTGCTCTGATTAGCACCTCCAACGAGCTGCCATGCATCAGAGCTGACACTCTCCTAGAGACGTGTTCCCCCAGAATCCTTTGCTCTTGCTGTGCGAGGGCGTCACCGCCACTGACATGTCACAGCCAACAATCTCGCCTCAACTCTCCTTCTCCCTCCGGAGGTTGGAAAACAGCATCAGGCATGCACTGAACTTGGGACCCTGACATGAGGGCTTCAGTTCCTCGCTCAGCTTATCTTTCACTTTTCTTTTTTTTTTTTCGCAGAGTATGGCTTTTACACGCCCACTTCCCTACAGGCAAACTGAAGTAAAGCTTCCCCTTTCATGCTATGGTAGTTTTTCCAATCTCTTTGATTTTATTAGCCAGCACTCGACCACATTTCCATCACTGTTCGTGTAATACATTAACGCTTTGATAGAATGGGGTGAATTTTCAAGGTGCCGTGATTAAATCTTGTACTTTAATTTTTTACATTTTGCACTTGATTCACTCTGTCCTTCTCAAACCGTGGAGGCAGGAAATAGATATTAGTAATGTTCCCCCCAGGCGCCAGTTCTCCAATCAGCTTTGGTCCAGGGGGAGTCCATCCCTTTGTGCTCCCACCTACTACCTTCCTACCCCCATCTGCAGCGTTCTCCAGGCCTTAATGGGCCTTGTAGTACTTCTGAAATGAGTTTGTTCCTTATGAGCAGTGCTTCTACCTCAAGAGAGCACACCACACGGAGGTGGAGTCAATTTGTATTCACCCATAATTCCCTGGGCCTTAATCACTCTGATTTTCCCCCCATTATCTGTTAATGGATAGTTCCCGCGGAGAGAAGAGAGAAGTAAACCCACCTACTGTTTACAGGCCTGAAGCTGTCTACTCTGCTACCATCCACAATCCCGCAGTGGGTTGTATATACAGCAGTGAGTCCGCTGAAAACCAAATCCTCCTGGTTTATTAACATACAGCTCCAACATCAGGCTGAATATTGTGAAACAGATGGTAGAACGGAAAGTAAACTCTCGCTAAAGGTGAAATTCCTCATGAACGAGATCGCTCCAAGCAGGTATTTCTGGCTTTATGGCGAGATTTGGCAGTTGTGAAACTTGCTATTGCACGGCGCCATCGCCATGACCGGACCAGCTTTGATTACTATGTTAGCTCCGTCTGTGGCTTTTCCAAAACAGCCCATTCCTGCCTACTAAATATTCTCAATTTGTTCTCCCACTTGTTTACTCATTACTTTCAGCAAAGAAGTGCCTTGATTGATGTCCTTAATATCATTTGTTAGAGTGTGCCGCTTTGGCGACACAAGCAGCATGGGTCCCTCTAAGAGTGAGCTTCAGAGAACCATTCACTATGCCCCAGAGAGGAGTGTAAATCTAAGTATCAGATTTTTCTCTTCCAAAGCCAAATGCTAAAAGTGATCCTGAGTTCCCCTCCAATTCAAACTGCTCCTCAGCAGAATTGTTTAAATAGAGTAAGGGGCAGTAGTGGTGGGGGCTGGTGGTGGTGTTGGAACGGAATAAGCTGAGGGAGAGTTTTTAATTAAGCAATGCCCTGTGTAATACTTAACTACACACTATTATCAGAAAGTCAGGCTGTCTTTACTTACTTTAGTTTCAGTCTTTTGCTCACTGACAGTTGATGGCGTTCACACTCTGAGAAAGCCAAGGCGCCTCTGTCAGATTCGCAGACACCTTTACTGCTCCCTTAAACTTACAGAATTCAATATGCCACCGCCGTGTCGTTGTTATATAAAGAGTTTCGCAAAAGCTGAGCGAGGCGGACCTGCAAGCCCCAGTGTCCCAAACAACCTTCAACAACGCATGAACTTCAGCCCGGATAAAAAAGTAAACAGCACAGAGAAATAAAGACCATTCTTTCTGAGAGTAGTTTTTCTCTCTCTCCTTCTCCCTCTCCTGTCCTCCACATGGGAGAGATATTAGGCGTTTGTGTTTTAAGGAGCTGTGAAATACATAAACCATGAGCCACAGGAACGCAAGGCCCTGTGGATATGCAGATGGGCTTACTTTGCTGGTGTCAGGGATGCTTAGAGGGAGCAGGCACAGGAGCAGTTCTCATCTAAAGGATTTTCTTAGGAGTGCAGGGGGACAGGGTGGTGGCAGCCGAGAACACTCGGGAGACTCGGAAACAGAGAGTCGTAGGAGGGAGAAAGAGAGAGAGATGAGGATAGAGGGAGAGAACTGACAGTCCCCCGTGGCCCTGTAACTATATCCAGAGTCTGCTCGGTGCATAGAGAGGGGTGGGGGCTCACGCAGGGCCGTGCTGATTGGGCAGCCCAGGAGAAGGGCTGGGGGAGCGACAGGAAGTGACCTCAGCCCAATGAGGCAGCTATAGGGGCAAGCAAGCTGACTTCCTCCCTTGGCTCTCACTAAGAAACAGCCTGCCAGCCTGATTCAACCCTTGTTACACTGCTGAATACAAACCCAGCCTTACACAGGCTGTATTACAGGGGCCAACAGAGCACAGTTTACTCATGACAGACTCTCAGTCAAGTCTCTACTGCTCTCTCAACCTCTTTGCTCTTTCCATCTGTCTATATCTAACTGCTATATAGTACAATTTCAGCTTAGTGTGGTATATAAGCATAGGGAGAATGTAGCTGAACAATTAACTACTTAATGTAAACACATACCACCATGTCATTGTGCATTATTTATACTACAAATAAATTGTTTTTTATTGTTATGAGTAACATCAAAAGACCAAAACCCAACTCCGAATTAATCCTGCTAACAAGTATTGCCTGTGTAGCCAAAGGCTGATATAGCTCGTTCCTGTGCGCCCTCGAGCTCCATTGTTGTCCAGAAACTATTAAAGCACATCAGTGAGGCGCAGCGTTGCACTGGGTGACATGTTCCTACATTACGATCAGCCTGGGCACTGTAGTTTATTTTGACTCAATTCCAAATACACCAGCATGCTCACACACCAAATGCGTATTAATCCACAGAAAAATAGTTCCCAGTAAATCCAAGATTAGGTAATTTGTTGCAAAAGCTACGATGCCCAGCATTTTTAGGAAATTTTAGGAAACTACTATTTTATTTTTTGTTAGATTAAACCATTTGTCTTTGTTTTTTAAAAGGTTTATTAAATTGGCCTGTAACCAACAGCCAGACACAATGAGGGGATATCAGAAAGCACTGAGAGACAGAATACCACTTCTTGGGTTTTAGTCTGTAAATGATATTTGCTGGCAGTTAAAAAAAAAGTTGAATAACACCAGCCTTATTCTTCAGTTATGAACCATACTGTAACATCCCTTTGCCATTTTCCCTTGATGCACCTGCTCACAGACATAAACACACACATGCACGCACACAAGGTCAGTCAGGCAGGTGCAGAGTTATCTGCATAATGAAGCAGGCCAGGTCTCCAAAGGGACAGCGTTGTGCACTAGGGTCAAATGAGGGCTGCGCATATGGCAGAGGAACAGATCTGTGAACCCTGCAGCAAGCTTGACCTCAGTGTACACCCTCACACAGATAAGCAAACTGAATGGTGATCAAAGAGGGCAGTGATCCTCCTGCACGGCTGCGTGGATGCACTCGTGCCACCCCCACCCCACACACATACACATGCACACTTTTGCCGATGCCTGCTGCTACACTCAGACGCACATGTCGACTGCAGAACATCTCATCTGTCAAATGCATGATTGCAGAACACACCATCAACTCGTTCCCTTTCTAACTAATATGAAGCGCTTTGATCGGCCTTTATCTTTTACCAGACAGTCATTAGGGAGTGTAGTCTGTGAGTTCGTGCTGATGCTGATTTTAGGGTTGTTGTTTTTAGTGCAGATGACACCTTGTGTGATATATGGCACCATATGTTTATGTTGTTGAAAAAAGATTGAAAAAGAACATGTGGTAATGTTTTAGAGTAAAAAAAAAAATCAAAATGTATAAATTCCCACTGTTTTCTTTGGCACCACACAGGAGATGTTTCCATTCCCTTTGGAAAAAATCCTGGAAATATTAGCGCTCACTGGGTTGCAGTTGTCAGAATTAGTCAGAATCAGTCTGTTGGTGAAAAACCTAAAACTTAAAAACAAACAGAGATATTACCTTTTTATAGGCCTCCGGTGAAGTTACAAGGTCCGTCCTGCGTACGCCAAGCAGTTTAAAAAAATGTGAACTCAAGTGATTGATATGGGTAAAGCTTTTCATTGAACTGCAATAATTACACAGTATTTTATTTTTCTTACAGCTGCTGCTGTATCAGGTGAAGTTTTCGGAAAGATTTTAAACAGGAAAACAGAAAATGGATGGTGAGACAAAGCTAGCAGAATTATTTCTTAATGTAACCCTTAACAAAAGGCCAGTCTCAGGTGGGCTTTTTTCCACTGTGGATTAACAAATAACTAATGATAAAAAGCTGCTGGTGAAGAAACAAAATTTACAAAGCAGGAAGTGCCTTGTCCATTGAAGGTTATCGTGTTTTTTGTTCAGCACTATTTTCCGTGTTTGCCAGATTTGCCTAAAGCGGCTTCGATTAACCATCTACTGGATCCTCTAGGCCTCAAGCCGGGCACAGCTGGTTTGGCGGATTGTGCATTCGTGCTTCTGGTACCCAGGGCCTAAGCGGTGGGCACTGGGCTGTGGAGACCCGGGGATAAACCCCAGATGATTCCCCGGTGTATCCACCCCACCCCCTTTGCAGTAGCTGGCCTAATGTCAGGTTTGGCAGGAGTGTGATAGAGCACTAGTCCGGTCCCGTGGCAGAGAGTATAGGCCTTTTATCGATGCACTGGAGATGGGCATTTCTCTGGAAGTCTGAGTCAGCAGATCGTTGTGCTGCAAATGAGTGTGCAGGTTCACAATCTGAACGACATTTATTTAAGCCATCAGTGGCCTTGGCTGAGGTAATCTAATGTTAAGATGGAGGTGTAGGGAATTCTAATGCCGAATGCAGATAAACAGGAAATCTGGGATCTATATTAAAGCTGTTAGCGTATGAGGAGGTTGTGAAGAAGAGTTTGATCAGTGAAGAGGTGATAAGATTCTTCTTGTGAGAAAGAAGGTTTCTGGAAATGTTTTCAATATTTTTTAGTCGTGCTTTATAGTAGTTTTGCAGTAATGATAATAATAACCCTCTCAACTATCTGAAATGAAGCTATTAATGAAGCTATTTGACTATCGACACTATTTATGCTGCTTTTGATTTTCTTTCGACTCACATTATGCAAATGTTTCCTTCGTTTACACTTCCTTCAAATCTTTTTTAATTTGCAGCCGCTAAAAATAATTTTTTTTGCATGTAAGTTAATCAAAAAGATGACGCTCACCATGATCAAAGTGCGCGGCCTCGTCTGAGCGCTTAGGACCCCGGCTGGTCATCTAATTTATGCCTGATGGGAGCAGATCACACTTTATATTATTTCATGAAAATCGCAGCCAGAAGTCGTTGCCACAAATTTGTTGGATTTAAATGCATAAAAAGACCTAAGAAAGAAAGAAAGGAAAGAAAAGAAAACCAGGCAGACCTCTGACATTCATGCTCGGCTTATTTTCCTTCTTATGATTTCCTGTGTGTTTTTGTTGTTTCTTCTCTGCAGAGGAAGGATTGAACCATGAATGCAAGCTCTGTAGTCAGTCATTCGACTCACCAGCGAAGCTTCAATGCCACCTGATTGAGCACAGCTTTGAGGGCATGGGAGGAACCTTCAAGTGTCCGGTCTGCTTTACAGGTGTGTATTGTGCATGTGTTTGTGTGTGTGTGTATCAGTCCCAACCCAAAGGACTGGTTGAAAGGATTTGTTTCGATAAACATGTTAACTTTCCAGACGCATTTACATTTTCAATATGCAGACCTTTGCATTTCCTCGCTGTCGCTTCTTTTTTTTTTTTTTTTTAAATGTGAAAAGGAAAATGGGTTCTAAATGAGTTGGAAAAGGTCAAGCAAGCAGGTCGGCTAAAGCTGAGAGCAGTTTGCTGCATGTGGCTTTTTATTTAGTCAAATTGCCTCCAAATCAAGGCCAAAGAAGTGTCATGAGGTGAGAGGGGGGGAAAAGAACGGGAGCAAGGGGGGAGATAGTGTGAGCTGGAGGGAGATGGGGGATGGAGGAGTGGGGAAAGAAAAGGAGATGTGCTAATTGTGGATGGCAGTGGTGCTGATAGCTGTAATGATCTCATCTGTCTCTGTGCGTGGAGGTGGAAGGACCGGACTCCTCCTGAGAGGATAGCGCCCTCCTTCAGTGTCAACAGGGTTAACTATCTCTATAATGAAATCTGCAAAGTCGTTAACTTCAGCTCTTCACTCTTTCTCCCTTCTCAGCTCTTTACTCTTCCTCGCACTTTTTGGGTCCTCAGCTCATTTCCCGCTTTTGAGCTTCCTGCTCCTCCGCCCCCACCCATCCACCCCCCAAAAAAAGCTCATTTGTCTCTCCCCTACTTACTACATCAATTAACATCATTAGCTCACATTTAGTATTTTTTTTGCTCAAACGTCTTCTTTTTTCCACATTTTTCTCCTCTTCATCCACCTCTCTACTCGGCCTCTTATTCATTCTCTCTTTCTCTCTCTCTCTCTCTCTCCCCACTCCCCTCCCTCTACTCCGCTCCACTTCTCTCATTGCTGTTTTGGCCTTATCTCTCTTTTAGCAGAAGCCTATTGATATATCCCCACCCCGAATCCCCCTCCACCCCTCACAGGGGTCTGGGCATTTAATATACAGAGCATGCCTCCTTCATCTGAGCCTTCATTTTCCACCGCCGGCTTTGACAGACAGGTCCCCCCTCTCCCTCCGCGTCCATATCGATCACGGCGCATGAGAGAGAGGGATGCTGGGAGGGCGAGGGAAGGAGGGAGAGACAGAGTACACCCTCAGGACTGTGGTCGCAGAGCAGACAGACAGATGGGCGAAGGCCTATGGTGGCGGGGAAGGCAGGCTGAGGAGAGTATGGATGGACTGAAAGGCCTCCCTCTGTTGGGGATGCAGGGGACAGGCAGACTGAAGTCAGAGCACTCTGAGGAGAGGGAGGAAAGGAGTGTTTGGCGGACAGCTGTCCTTGAATATATTTCTTCAAGTTGAGCCTGGCATAAAGTAGAAGACACCACTTTTACACCCCAACTTACAGTGTATTGTTATATAAATGTGAGTAGTATGAGCAGGCTTCCTTGTTATTTTGAACACATTCAGATTTTAGAAAAAAAAAAGTCAGAATACTTAATAATAAAACAAGTCCTTCATTTTATATATTTAACCTGAAATTACTTGGTATATTACTATTTTGAAAAGACAATACATTTTGAGGGAAATGTGAAGACACTAAGATTAAATTTGGTCAACATAATGTAAATATAAATGTTACCAAATGTTTTAGAAAAATGTTCATCGACATAGTACATAAATTATTATTAGTATTTCAGTTTCCTATATTATCTGTGATCAGAGCATGACTAATTTTTTAGTGGCTTTGATCAACTTTTTATGGTTATGTATAGGCACTCACAGCAAGTAAAGATGCTGGTCTTGGTTAAAAAGTAGAAAAAGAGAGGACAACAAGACACAACATGTTTATTTTATTGAAATTCATCAGAAATGATGAACTTTTCTTCACCTTGACAAGGTTTTGTTGCACAAACGTAACCACACTAGGGACACAAGATATAAATCATTGAAACTGTCCAAATAAATTAGTAACATATGAACATAATTTATAACAGGGTAGGAATAAAAGTATTGTTTATGAAAAGTACACACTGAAAGAAGATGCATTTCCAAATAAAGCTACTCATTACACAGAATTACTCCACATATATACAGTATGTATTTGATATGGATTGATCTGCATTAACACACAAATGGACATTACTGCATACACTTTGTGTTTGATAGTTTCATCTAAAAGAATGCATCATATTTTGTTTTATATTTTTAGTCTTTGTATTCAAAGTAGCCAGTAGTTTGGAAAGTCATTGTCCATTACTGGGCATAAAACAGTTTTTTTTTGTTATTTTAAGGGGCTACATTTTATAATTCACCATAAGGTTCATCATTTTGCTCATTGTTTGGTCAGTGTGAATGAGAAGCTCTTGATGAGCCACTGAGAGCACGATGCCAAAAACTTTATTTACAGATGAAAAGGATCCCTATTACAGACATAATGAGTCTGAACATAAAAGTAAAACTTTGATCAAACTAGGCGGTGGCAGTAATAGTGCCTGGGTCATTGAGATTAACAAGGTTACTCTTTGTTTAAAAGATCATCCCCACTCGATGCCCATGTTTTAGTTTGATCTACCCCCCCTCCCCTCGTGACCCAAAACTCGGTGGGAGGCAGGGAGCGATTGTCATTCTTTGACACACCTGATTATCCTCAATCCACACCGAAGGGAACGGAGAGAGGACAAATCGTACCACAAAACAGACCTGAGGAAAGTATGGGGAAAAGTAAGTCATAGACGGCAGATGAGGGGAGACAAAATAGAGGAGAAAAGGAGACAAAACTTGGAGGAAGCTGAGAAGGTTGCAACTGGCAAGTTTGGATGTGAGATGAAAGGGGGAAAGAGAAGGAGGAAAAGAGAACTGTGTAGGGGAGGGAGGGTAAATGGAGAGAGGTCCATAAGCCCCTGGATGATGAGAGAGAGGCTGACTCTCCCAGGACAGATTTGACAGGTTTCAGAAGTGGGGGAGCCTGCAGCTAGAAGTGTCTGCCTGCACCCTTAGGAGCAGTAGTGAGGGCTGGTGTGGAAATTGTGATTGGGAATATGTGCTTAAGACAAACAAAACAGAAGAAAGTGTGCCTGATGAAAGTCGTACGTGTGTGCATGTGTGTGTGTATCTGCTTTTTTTTTTTTTTTTTTTACTTATGTCACAGCATGAAGTACAAACTTGAAAAACTACAGGATGCTCTGCTTTCAAATCCGCAAGAGTCTGACAAATACAGTAGTTTAATTGGCTTTTTTGTTTAGCTGCTGCCCACGTTCAGCTGGTGCGTGATGTTTGAATTATGACATCCTACAGCCGGAAAAAAAAAAGTGACACAGGCTTAGTTTTAACTCAAAATTAATAGTTACCAGCTTATAGCTCCAAATCAGCTCACGCAGTCGACTTGTCCGCGCTGCCTGAGAACACTTGGATCAGCCTCTGCATTGTGAACTCTTGGATTTACCAGAAACGAACACATGTAGGCTAGACGAATAAATAAATGAAAAGGAGAGCGGGGGAAAAAAGGATAAACTTTTTTTTCCCTCCCTGCACAAACAGCTTAGTATTGGTGCAGTGCAGCCTGCAGAGAGCACCACCCTGCCAAAATAAAGATGAGCTGGGGCCTGTAGTAAAGGAGACGTCTGCCATGGGCGGCCCCTGAGATCTAATCAGAGGGCTTAATATCCCCCACAGCGAGGAGACCTTGGCCCCTCAGCCCCCTCAGCCCTGACACCCCTGACGCCCAACCCGGCTCAGTGCTCTGTTCAGCCCCGCTCTGCTCTGGCTCCACGGCCAACAAACTCCACAAAGTTCTCTCTCTCCTTCCCTCTCTCTCTCTCTCTCTCTCTCTGTCTCCCTCTCTCCTCTTCCTCCCTTATTCTCTCTCATGCTCAGCGGCACAATGGCCAGCCACTGATCCTGTTTGGATGTGGTTTTGGATTATTCCTTCCCCGTTTCTCTCTGTCCTCATATTAACCCTCTATGAAGACATGCCTCCGTCTCCTCCGCTAAACGGGCATCGCGTTGGCATATTTCACGTGCGCCCTGCCAAAATACCAATGCAATGTCCCCTCATTGCCCGTCTCAGCTCATCCCTTTATTACATGTTGCATGCTAATTTCAGTCGTCATTTGAACACCACTGCTAATTAAATGCCTGCCACAGTTTGTATTAGCAAACACCAAATTTCCCAATTATCTTTAGTTGTCATAAATATAACTCCAAGCCTTTAAAAATGTCAAAACAGAACCATATAAATTAGCTAAAAAGTTGTTGAGCCTCCATTTACATCCTTGCCTTAAACGTCATGAGTCCATTTAGTGTTTATTGTTCTTCCAGGAGACTTGCAGGTTCCATTAGTGCATTTTAGGCGCTGGTGCTTTAAATCAGCCGCCGCTGACCGCGCGCACACAACTGAACGCAGAGCTATAAATTGATAAATGCATCTCTGATTAAATGTCTCTCTTACTGGAACTGGACCAGATCCGTGCATGTAAACAGCGAGAATCAGCTTACTTGACATCTCAGTCGTGCTTGGCCCTATTGTACAGTATTTGAAGGCCCCCCAAGTCTCAAATCCATTTTTATTTTTGCTGTATTGACTTTTTCTTCCTCTAGCCAAAGACATAATGAAGGCTTCCTGCAGCTGCTGTGACCTGCTTCTGTACAGTATATGCAGACAAAACACAGCGAAAAGAAAAAGCTATTGTTTATCAGCACATTTTTTTTCTTTCAGAGCATGAATTCCCCACAAAGAAAATTGTCATCTTTTTTGGAGCATAACAGAGGCACAAATGGGCATGATAGCTGGGGCCCTAACCTTCAGCGTAAATGTTTTGCAACAGACTGTAAAACCAGCCATCTATCTGCAATTATGTTTGTCTTCATATTGTTGTGGTCATTAGTTTCAGAAATGGACCATGGAGTTGTTGTTTGTTCATTAGAGGGGGTTTGTTCATTTCTGGTTAACATGCGGCCATGTTCCGGAGACAGCTGTCACCCAGGCATTAGCAGTCTGAAAGCATCGCCGCAGAGTGTCTGCTTTGAATCTAAACTTTTATTTCCCAGGTCAGGAGTGTGACATTCAATGAAGCCGAGTGCGTCTCAAGTGTACGCAGCTCAATAATTAATAACCGCTCTCCCAGGTGAGCTCAAATTGGGACACGTTAATGTTGCAGAGCCCCGCCACGGGGCTGCAGCGACCCCAAAGCCATCTCCGACAGACACCTCACCTTTTGTGGCTGCGCTTTTTTTCCCCCTCCTTCTCCTTGTGGCCCCGCGGTGCATGCATTAGAAGAAAAGTTATTTTGAGCTGTAAGAAATTCAAATGAAGCCCCCACACGCTAACTTTTCCAGAGCATCCAGACCTTTGAGATTAGACAGCCATCCTTAAAGCACAAGGGTCTGGGATAACAAACGGCATGTTTGAAGTGCTCCTTGGAGAATGCAGAGGCACACACACACACACACACACACATGCAAGACACTCAAGACACACACAACTGCCTCCCCCTTAGCTTTCCAGCGTGGACTATGGCTTAATTAAAGCACAAATGTATGGTATATGTTTTAAGTGCCACAGAGTTGTGTGTTTATATGATGGTAAATGTAATCTGAGTCTGCATGAATAAGTAGTGCAACACCATGAATATTTATATTGTCAATATAATTAGCTATGTAGACTAATGGAGGCCATGTTTTGCACTTGAAGCCATGCCAATTTTTTTGTGGTTGTTTATTTTCTGGTTTGTTGTCCCCACAGTACTGCTAAATAAAGAGCATCATTATTCCCAAAACATCGTGCATCCGTTAGCTCTAGAGCTGCGAATATGACCATTCTAGTTTCACTGTTAACATCTAAATTGTTCTCTGTTTTTTTTTCAATTATGTATCTCATAACAATGTTTTTTTCTACTGTTGATAGTGCATTCATTTGTTTGTAATTAAGTAATTTTCCTTGCCATTTGACATAGTCTGTCTTCAATTTTTATTCAGGCAGATGCAATTATGATGTTGCCTTTGTTCCCTTAATGCAGGCAACTAGGCCCTACCCTAATTTACCACAGTCAACAGTAAAAAGCAAAGAGTAGCAAAAGCAAGAGGCACAGTACAGTGGCGGCATTTTAAACATGGCATGCACGGCACTTTGAAAGTCTGTAAAATTTGCACTAACATTTATAAATGTCTTCTCCTCTGTCCCCATGTCTCCTTCCCCCTGCGTGTGAGCAGTGTTTGTCCAGGCCAATAAGCTCCAGCAGCACATCTTCTCTGCCCATGGCCAGGAGGATAAGATCTACGACTGCTCGCAGTGCCCGCAGAAGTTCTTCTTCCAGACAGAGTTACAGGTGAGCCTCGGGCTGGTGGAGCGAAAGGGCCACCAGCAGAAACCGCGGCCGCTAATCACACATGACAGCTTAACAAACACTAAACACCGTTCACCGCACTCCGGCTGTCCCCTCCATCCCGGCTGGGATGAGAGACTCAGAAGGAATTATTTCAGTCCATTTCCAAAACTCATTTGTGATGTGCAGATATGATTTGATTTGCTTATTAGACCAGCAGAGCACTAAAATATCTGGAATTAGAGGATTAGTGGAATGTTCGTTTTTGAAGAGGTAATTACATACAGTGCAGAGGCAAAAACACAGTTGAGTCAATATGCCTGCATCTCCCCTCCTAATCACAGAGGAGGCCTCATGGCTAAATATGAGCTTTGTCCTCTGGGAGACCGTATCTGCCCTTCAACAAAGTTAGTAGTTGGACTTATGAACTCGCAATGTTAGAGAGATAATCCATTTTCTAGCAATCTTTTCTTCTGGTCCTTGGAGAACCTGAAAAAATGAAACAGACCTTATTATATTATTTCACTGTGGTGGTGTTTTCAAGCAGCTCTGTTTTGTTTGGGGGATTCTCTACCATACACATGGCGCACTTCTCATATACAGATCCTTTTCTATTACCTTTTGAAACCGAATCATTAAAATATGAGTAGCCCATAACCATCGCGTTCAATCCAATCACTGAAATTGTTCTTAATTTGCCTTAAAGTGCAGAGAAAAGCCAACAGCATCCTTCAAGTACATCTATCTGAAACTTGGATTAGCAGGACTATGCATTAGCGGGTAGCCAGAGGAAGTATCCAGGGCTTGGCTACCCATTGATCGGCAACGATTTTCATATTGAGATTCAGGTTGTAAACACAGAGGCGTGTGTCTGCCAGGAGGAAGGTGAATGTGATCATTATCTGCTGGTCATCTGAGCTCAGCAACCATGAATAAAACAAGTCCTGCTCCACCAACATGCAACTCCACCACAGAGAAGGTTATTTAACAAGCCTCGTGCTCCATCAAACTGCCAACGTGGAGTCTTTTCATTCATGCCAAGGCCTCCTATTTATCACATTTTCATCTCTCATTCCTACGAGTGCTCTCTATATAGCAAGGGTTGTTGCAAGTACCTGTAAACAATCTCAAATAACCTGGGGATGTTTTCCTACTTTTTTTTGTCTGACATTTTTTTGGAATGAAGTGATCTCCGCCTCCCGGAGGTGTTGTTTCATGCATGATTATATTGTTTTACACTCTGTGTGAAGAGACAAGAGTAGAACATGAAAGACCTATGGCACTTTGCTGTGGAACGGGGGGTTATGAAAGGAGAGCAGGAATGAGCTTGGGGGATAAGGCGATCATTACGCTCAACCTGTGCCACATGCTCTAAAGGCAGTCCCATGTGAGTGCATGCTCACACTTTCTCCAACACATATGGATAGGTGCACACATTTCCATATGTTTCTTTTAACATTCTTATAGAAAAAAGTCTTGTCTATTTATAATGTGACTAACCTGAATCTTTCATAAGTTTTAATTGTTTTGTTTTTTTTATACATCCATCTTTATCCTAAGATGCAACTCCTGAACTTTGTAGTGTTAGATGTAAGATTAGCCTTTTTCACGGTCTATAGTTAGCCATCAACAAACAGCGCAGGTTGGAGTCTTGTTTTTAGCTGTTGTTTGTTTGCGGTTGCCATTTCCCATGCATCACACTTCAAAATGTCTCACTGACACGGGGCAGTCGTTTGTCAGTCTGTCTGAAGTGGAGCTGTCTTCCAGCAGCGAGAGGAGTGGAGGCACTCTCTCTATGCCAGGTCTTGAGTTTGGAGTTTCTCCCTATTTCTCCCTGACACTCTGGCCCACTCACAGGCTGCCTGGGCTCCTCATCTCTCACAGTAGTCGGAGGGGTCAAAGGGCCAGTGCAAGCTGGGAGAAGGAGCGGCGAGAGGGAGAGCTGCCACGGCAGGTAAAGGGAAGCAGGAACGATATTTTATTAATTTGCTGCTGAGATCCTGAAACAGACCAAAGGCTGTGACAGGTATCCAGTGCACCGCTCCACATCCTCCCCCACCGCCTCCCCCCGTGAACTCTACCCTGCGAGGGGCTAGCCAATTTTCGCCAGCCTGTCGAGATGGATGATGGGAGAGCATCCGTCTAATCAGCCCTCCTAGGACCCCCCGCCCCGTCACCCCCCTCAGACCGGCCAGATTGACTGACTCCTGGGCCTGTGTGCCCCAGAATCCAGATTCCAAAGGAGAATAATCTCTCTTGCTCTCCCTCTCTCTGCCTCCATTTTTCTCTTTCCTCTTTATTTCACCAGACAAAAAATAAGCAGTGAGATGCATAGACCACCATTCCCCTCAAAACTCTCCAGAGGACTCCCTTCCACCATCACACACGCTCGCGCAGCCTCCACCCCGCGCATCCCTCTCCCTCACCCCATTAAAATATGGAGCAAAGTCTAGATATTTCATGAGGTGCTGATGGGGAGGGCAAGCGGACTGGCTGTGTAGCGCTCTCTCTGACCATCAACTACTGCCCACCCCTCGAGCAACTCGGAGACATGCCTTCACTGAGCCCCTCTCCCAAATAAGATCCACTGTCCTGTCTTTTTAAAAGCAGCTGCCCCCTTATGAGGGAAAAAAAAAAAAAAAAAACGTCCCTGGTTTCAAGCAAACGCCGCATTGCAATGTGAAACTTGATAATAAACTTCCATTTCCCTTTGCGTTGGTTTCAGATACAGTAGCTTTTCACATGGCTCGAAAGGAACTGAGCCTCTGACAATGCTGCTAGGCTGGATTAATTAGCCAGATTCATTAACTGATGGGTGTGCAGCATTAGCCACAGCTTAAATCTGACATTTCTCTGAGTGCAGTTCATTTGAGAAGAAACGCACATCTTCAGCTTCTTCAGCTACTTCAGCAGCGCGGCGTACTGGAGGGCTGCTGTCGGAGGCTCCTCTCCCAGTGATCCCGGTTCCTCC
>JAOXYL010000071.1:11339132-11361209 GCA_028564955.1 Terapon puta
TCTTCAGCTACTTCAGCAGCGCGGCGTACTGGAGGGCTGCTGTCGGAGGCTCCTCTCCCAGTGATCCCGGTTCCTCCAAAGACAAAACAATGAGATTGAAGTTACACAACAGCAAAGATGACATTTTCTGTGTGAGATTCCCTTGTTCCTTTTAAGCTGGGCTGTCTTTTTTTTCCCCCTTTTACTCCTCCATCCTCCAATTTCATTATCATTCCTTGGAAGTGACACGAGATTGTAAGTCAAGTGTTAAGTTGCGCCGTGATCGACGGCGGAGTGGAAGGACTGGGATAGCGTATGACTTCTCCCTCTCCTCAGACGCCCGCAGGACACGTACCTTAATTGGAGTGTCTTTTAAAAGGATTCCTTCAAAGACAATCCAAAGCTCCCTGGCCTTAATGAGTGCTGAAAGTGACAAGAGCACATCTGCATCATGTTCTACTTCCCCACACAAATGAGATCCTCCTCTCCCCGTGTGATGGCCATTATTGCCAAGCTGTGACCAATTCCACTGTTTTAATTAAGCATATTTATAGGCTTCACGGTCACCAGGTGTAAACAGCTATGCATGTCATGACGTCCATCTAAGACGGAAAATAGGGGGAGAAATTGAGAGATGGACAGTCGGAGAGAAAAGAGGGAGCAGCGGAGAGAGGGAGCAACAAAGGAAATGAGCACATGAAGTGGGTTAAATGCATTCAAGGAAATCAGAGTACTGATGATATTATTATTATCATTATTATTATAATTATAATGCATGAAATTGCAAAGTTAATTCTGTGACCAGAGCTCTTGAAAATAACATTTTATTTATTTTCCTTCTTCCATTTCATGACACCGTATGAATGGCACTTCATCAGTAGGAAGCACAGAGACATAATTCCCCAGAAGTTTAACTTTCTTTTTTTTCATTTCTTTTTTTTTCGCATTTTAAAATATGCCCCCAAAAATGCCCTAACTGCCCCGCGTCCCAAAAGTGTCGCACAAAAGCAAAGCTTCACGTGTTTGTCCCTAAGCGGCTTTCAAACACCCCACTTTCTGCGAATATCTTGATCTGCCAAGTGTGACAGCTCTTCACGCTTTTGAAAGTCGTATATATATTTTTTTCCTTTTATATGACAACTTGTTTTCTTCTTCATCACCCCAGGTGCTCAGAATTCTGTCACCATTTCAAAAAGTTGCACAACAAAATAAAAGAACAATGAATTAGGAGGGAAAAAAAAACAGCTGCTTGTGAGGCGCCATCATTAATATTTAAGCTTATTTACAATTATGTTCAACACTGTACACACACTGTAAATGGGGACATAAACACCCTTAGATGACTAGTGATGTATCGCAATAGTGGTGTTCTAGTTTTGTAGGTGGATCAGAATTAGACAGCATGACAGACCTAATGATCCTGGGAGGATATTCTCTTTCTCAGTGCGTGTGTGTGTGTATACATCTGTGTGCGTGCTGTATGTATTTGTCTTTGTGCCTGTCTCTCCCAGGGTCTGATATGTGCATGCAAACACATTGTCTGGAGGGAGACATGACAAAAACTCCCAGAAGCCTTTGAGCTGTTCTTTTTTTCTTTTCCTGTGTTGCACCACTGGGGAAAGTTAAATCCAAACAAAGAGGAGACGCTTGGTGTACTGTGCTAGAATCCATCACCGGATCTCTCCCTCAAACATGTCTCCTTTACTTTTCTTAGTTGACTTTTTCCGCAACTTTGATAAATACCTTTTTAAGCGCTTCTCAGGAAACTCACTGCAGGCTTAATTTACCGTCTGTAGTGATTTGATTTTCAAGTGTCTATTATGCTGTTGATGTTAACAAAATGCATCAGAGGCCAAAATAAACAGCATTAGAACAATTACTCCCTCTCTAGTTTCATATTCGCACATCGAAACACTGAAGTAATTTAACTCTTCAGTTTTTGGAAAAGGATGTTGAATGACACCGGTCAATTAAAAGCCAATTTGCTCATTCGCTCCTCCATTTCGGGTGGGAAAACATGAGAGTGCAGATCGACGCTCTCCTTCTCGCCGAAGCGTGGAAACGCAGGAGAAAATTTAGTCCTCAAAAATCTACGCATTTGTGAAGTGGCATATCTAGCAGCGCAGGAGAGAGGGAGAGATGGGGGGTGGGGGTGGAGGGGGTGGCTCTCTGTAGCATCCCCTAGTCAAAGTCTGTCCCTGACTGAAGTGGTTAAATGTGAGAGTAATTGTGTTTTGTTTCTGGGACTGACATGTGGAACCCCATGGACCCCATCTCCCTCCCAGTGACAGGCAGAGATCCTCCCCCCTCGCTCTGTCTAATTAGAGGATGTAGCCCAGGGCTCATGTCCCAGGAAGACCCATCCCCCTCCCAAGATGGCTCCCCTAAGAAAGCCCTTAATTGGGTTCTTTAGTCATAGTCTTCATTTTGGCTGGAAAGGCATCTGTGTGTTGCTATCACCTCAGAATACAGTTTGTATCGCTCTCTTGTGTTTTTTTTTCCTCCTCTCTTCCCCCCCCCCTCTTGCTGGCCCTCTCTCTATTGCTTTCTCTCTCTCCCTCTCCCCGTCTCCCACTCTCTCCTCACTTAATGAGGCCCCATAATAACACAGCAGTTGTGCAGTTGTTTTGCTACCTCAGTCAAACAGCAGGATCACTGCATAGTGTGTTTCTAGTACCATTCACTTGTCTACTTAGACAGGGTAATGAGTATCATTTGGAGCTACAAAGCACCAGCCCACAAAAAGGGTGGTCCGTCATCTCCGGTTACACCTCAGAAGCATTTGGTTGTGGTACTTAGACATCTAATCAAAGCAATTCAAGCATTATGGATTTATTATATATTTTTACAAGCATCCAGTGTGAAAGCGACCGGACACAAAATGACACACATGGAAGACATTGAAATCCGTCGCCGTTGTCAACTCCACCCTCGCCTGGTGCTGTTACTGTATGACCACGACTCCCTGGGCACCTCACTTCAAACAAGACAGTCTGTTACCAAGGAGACCAGGCCGGTTGTGGCACAACAGTGTTTGGGGTCAACCCTCCCCATGGCCTGATAAGTGATGACTGTGGAGAATGCCAACTGCTGTATTATTTATTTATTTGATTGTGTTCTTCATTGGCTAAACTAGCCGGCAGTAAGCCTGGCCCGAGGTCAAAGCGGGGAAGGATTACTCCCTCAGTGGACTGGTCAACAGTAGGGAATGCACAAAGGGAGGACTGAGTCAATACTGGGCCGAGTTCAACACACCATTAAACATCAAGGCAGAATGCAGCACTCTTGTCTTCCTCCGCAGCAGTTTTGAACAACGGGAAAACAACTCACACGGTGGCAGAGTTTTCATCAAATTACCCGAGACGCGATGGGGTCATCGCCGACTGACGTCCATTGTTCCTCTTTCAGCCATTAAACAAACATAAATTAGCCTCCGAGTCTAAGTGATTTCACAGCTTTAAGTCGCCCTGCTGTTTGGAGCCCCAAAGAAAAGACCACAGGTTCTTTGTTTTAGTGTGATTTGGTGACGTTCTCTTATGCGTTAATTAAATTCCTGAGTGATGACTACGGGTACGCGCAGGTCTCAGTGGTTTTGTGCACACTCCCTGTGCTCCAGATGCGGCTACGCAGACTTACTGTGTGTCAGCCATGCAGGGTAAGAGAGAAACTCGCCGCAGACTGATAAGACTTTAATCAGAGCTTAGAGGGGGATGTTTACAGTTTTTACTGTTCCTTCAAATTTTTGATTATAGATAAACTAAATAAGATACTTTAGCCGCAGGGCTTAAAATGAATGTGCTCAGCTCTTCTAATTAAATAGTTTCTTTAATGAGTAATCTTCACTGTAACTAACACTCACTTGACTCACGATGGCAAAATGATGCTTTACTGTTGGACTAGTCACGTCAACAACTTTAAATTAATGTCTTAATTTATTTTCATTGGAAATCTGCACTTTCTCTAATTGTCCAAAGTTAGTACTTTTACAGCATTATTGTTAATATGCATACCATCATGAAATGTTTGTTCTTAGAAAAAGAACATTTTACTTCAAGTTGTATATATTTTTAACATCACAACATATGTAAGTAAGTAGAGTAATAATGTGTTCTATATTTGCATTACTATTGGCTCTTTCAACTGTTTTATTCTATATACATATTAAGAAAAGAAGGTCAATTAGATGTATTTTTTGTTTCATTAGACAGTCATACAGGCACACAAAGAACTTTGTCATCAAAACAGTGTAAATGCAGCATTTTCTGCTATATAAGTTAACAGCTTTGTGAAGAGTTATTAAAGCTGTGGTTCATCCACTCACATCAGTAAACAGAATACGTAATATATATTATGATCAATAAATTGTTACAATTTAAAGGCGCGGCACTTCCAATCTGAGGGCTACATAATGCATCAGATTCTGCTCAGTTCACTGGTCAGCTCTACACTTGTGTGAAAAATGCACACTCCTTTGTTTGTTTGAGAAGCCTTGAAAAGGCCTTGGCTTAAAAAGTCATTATTGCTCGCTCAGCTCTCTAACCACTCGATAAAGCCCGGGTTTAATGTTACATGTTGGATAACATCAGGTAGAGGGGCAGACAGAATGTACTGAACATGTACTCTGCAGGTATTAGCACTATGCGAATCAAGCATTGTTAGCGTTGCAATTAAGCGTTACATCTTCTCTCTGTGATGTCGGACAACGCGAGGATTGTCTTTAATACAGCGAGATCAGATGAAAGGAGCGATGCGTCTGCTGGTCCACTGGCCTTCCTTTGCAGTGCTGATGTAAGAGATGCACCTCTGTTGCCTCACTGGAGACCGGGCGCTATCGATGGAGACCAGAGCAATGGGGAACGACATAAAGAATGATTAGTTAATAAATCAACTCCCCAGCCTGCTTGCACTTTCCCACTCTCTGCTCTTCCCCAATCGCTCCCCATTTTTTTTCACTCACCCTCTCCCTCTCTGCAGCAGCGTTAAATTCCTAAGACATGTTGCACCTGTTTGCATGGGTACACAAGACCCCTGCCGGATGTTCCCCCTCCTCCTCCACTACCCCTGAGGGCGTTGCAGTGGGGTGATGTAATCAGATGAAAGTGGTGGTTTAGCGGTGGCACGGAGCCGGTGAGAGAGAGGGAGAGGAGGAAGAGGCTCGCTCCGAGCCAGTGCAGCCCGTCTTCATGAGGGAGAAGCGGGTGCGCATTATTGATCAGAGCAAAATTTAATTTAGTGGAGAATTGACTGCTATGGTTTACCTGAACACTGCTGGTAACTGGGCCCTGCAGCAGGCCTGTGCGGCCAGCAGGTGGTTGAAAGGATCGAGGAGGAGATTAAGGGTTGGCTAGAAGGGAAGGAAATGGATGATAAGGGGAATGGCAGAGTTTCAGGGGGAATAGGATGGCATTGAAGGAGGGAGTTAGGATGAGAGCTAAAAGGCTTAATGGAGGGCATCTAATCCTAAATTGCAGTGATTCTGGTGTGACACCATTAGTGACATCCTCCACGTCGGGGCAGTGGGCATTTTGGTCATTTTCTTAAATAAAATGTGAATTCTGTGTTTCACATCCAATTTGCCATTTGCGATTTGGGTACTGTTCACTTTTAAAGCGCTGGTGCGGAGGTACTTGAAGAACTTGACAAGGATGAAGATTGGAGAGTGAGTTTCCACCCCTCCTTTCCTCCCACCTTCCATACTCATACACAGAACAGTTTATAGCTACTCTGCAGAGTTCAGTATCCACAGAGATAAAGGTATCAGTTTCATTTTCTTTTAGCGTTTTTTTCCCCCCCTCTTTTCCTCTATTTCCCTTTAGTCTGCATGGCTGCCACAGCCACTGAAGTCGTTTAACACCGTCCTTGAGAAAGCCCTCAGTGAGAAAACTCCTGGCATGTTTAAGGAAAAGGTAGAATGCAGTGTGTGTCAGACAGAGCTGGGACATGCAGTGGGGGGAGCCATTCCCCAGAGGGGTTATTTTCCCCTCTAATAGCTGTTACGAGCCCTACATTATATCCAAGGAGCTACGTTCCTTTGGGGTCCACACACACACACACACACCTAGACGCACTGGCACACTCACACAAAGGCATGCACACTCAGTTGAGCACAAATTTTCTCTCTCTGTTTCTCTCTCTTCCACACACACACACACACACACACGGCACACACGCTCAGTCCTAGCCGCTTTGCTCTCCTCGTGTCAATATCCTGCCATTTGAAGTCACGTACTGCAGGGGCTTCTGGGAGTCGCCGAGGAGCCAGGCTGACGGGTAATGGGCCGCATTCATTAATAAGGTTGCCGTGCTCCTGTCCCTCCTCAGCAACACCAAGGATGTCTTCACCGGGGGGTAGGGGGTTGGTGGAGTGTGAGGAGGGGGAGGGAGGAGGTGAGGTGGGGCGAGAGAGAGAGAGAGAGAGAGAGAGAGAGAGCGTCCCGTGGGGAGTCTCCTCCCAGACTCACTTAAAGGAGCTTTATTTCAGCAAGAGAGGAGAGAGGGAAGCAGAGGAGCTGTCCGGGGCCGCCTCTTTAAAAAAGGGAGAGCAGGGCCCAGGCGAGCCACGCTAACCCTTACAGGGGTCACAGTCCTGCTCCCCGTCAAACAGCTTATTACCCCACCTGTCGGGAAGTAATCGCCCCAGCTGAAAGGAAAGCTGTCAAGGTGTTTAAATGCTTTATATGGCGGCAGCTGAAAGGGTAAAGAGGGAAGGAATGAATGGGAAGGGGTGGCGCGGAGGGGGGGTTAATAGTCGTCTCCTAGCGCTGCCCGAGGGATCCAGCACCAACAGGACTGAAGGTGACTGCTTTGGTAAACCTTCTCACCGAGGTTGCAGTAATTCTTTCCCCGCACCGCTTCAGAACTAGTTAGGCAGTAAAAATGTCGTTTCACATATTCGCGCACTTTAACTCTGCGCCAGTGTGCGCTACAAAATGTATGTGTGCGCCGAGGTGTGTGTGTATTTGTGCACGCATGCGTGCCGATTGCTCTATGACAGGTGTGTCTAGTCCATGCCAGTTTAGAGAGTCCAAGGCCGTGTTTTAAACAGAGCGCAGCAAGTGGGGCATGTAGTTTGCATTAAAGGGATTAGCAGTCACTTCAAAAGATGACCTGGATTCAGCCCACCAGGGACACCAGTTACACACCCCCTGGTCCACACTCCCTTTAAAGAACCTGGCACAGCTGCCCCACTACAACCACTCTCAACGGCCTGTGTGTGCGTCTGCATAAATTTGGGCGATACAGCAAAACAGAGTGATATTGTCAGCTTGTGATCCTGTCATAGAGAATTGTGCACCATTACATATTCACAGCGGTGGAGGATCAAATCATCACCGGCCTCACCTGCACCTGAAGTATTTCTCAACTTTTTTTTTTCTTTTTTTCTCTTTTTCTGCACTGTACATTTTCAGCACACTCAGTAATTGTAGGATAAATTAGACTCTCAGGATGATATTCCATCAGGTGTGGCAGTGCCTTGTTATGGATTTGTTTCCATGGACACAGCCTTTGATCGGGAGGCAGGATTTCTGAAGAATGGGATGTTATCTGTCAGTGGTCTTGTGCCTTTGTGCTAGACCACAACTTAACTATCCCTAATCCCAGAGCCAACTGCTATTGATCCACACACATATTTGACTCCTGTGCAAGTTAATTGGATCCTTATAATGAAAGCTTAATAACAAACAATTTCAAATGTCAAGATAATCAAAAGACGCCGCTTGTCTGTCATAATATTTAACATGCATTTCTATGTGCAGAGGATTTGTGTAATTGGTATGGAAGGCGAACAATGGTCTTTTTTAATGAAAGCGAAGAAAAATGAAAGATTTGCTGTATGTGATCATAATGTTTCCCCTGTTTCTTCTTGTCTCCTTGCAGAACCACACGTTGACTCAGCACAGCAGCTAACGTGGCAAAGATCAGCGCCATGGCCGAGAACAAGGATCACATGACGCAGAGAATAATGTCTGACCGCCAATTACCGTCAGTGCAGTTTCCCACTGACTGTCTTGCACTGAACTTTCGATTCAGTTACACCACAAGGAATCATGCCGCTGCAAGAAAAAAGAAAAGCTAAGAAAAGAAAAGAAAAGAAAAGAAAGAGGGGGAAAGAACATAAAAGAACCCTCTCTGTTCTTTACTAACCATTATTTCAAAAATAAAGAAAAAGCCAACTTGTTTGTACATAGAATTCTTCATGTGTTGCTTAACTACAGCTATATTGCAATCTTATACAGTATTTGCCAATGTACAGTTCAAAATGTTTGTCCAAAAAAGAGAAGGGGGGGGGGGGAGAGATCAATGACATGACAATGTCAATCAGACTAGATGGGACTCAACCAGTTGTGTAAAGGAGAAACAGAGTGCCACTGAGAGCGTAGGAAGCTGTAGGAACCGGCAAGTGTTGGCAGGAGGACTCTTTTCATCAGCGCCACTCCTACTGCGCAGTATGTCACTCTGTATCCTGACATGGTCAATCATAAAGAGGGTAGAAAATCTTGATTCACCAGCATAGGCTGAGATCTTGTCCATGTCCATTGTAACATGGCTGCCAGAGGACCAGCTGAGAACGGTGGTGCGACTAATCTGCACTGCCTGCGCTGGAGTTCAGATGAGAGGCGAAAAGTAGGGGGGGAAAAAAAGAAAAAAAAAACAACACAGAGAACAGAAAAACAGGACAGGATGCTGATATATGCAAACGCAGTGACACAGATTTGGAAAAGGCTAGTTCCTCTGGTTGGCTCGTGAACAGAGGCGTGAAGCTCCCATGTGGCTCTCAGAGCATGGGGAAATCTCCAGCCCACTGACTCAACCTGTACATTTCTGTTGTTAATGTTTACTGCTCGTTGAAGCCTGGAGATTACTGGAATTTTTTTTTCTTTACGTTTTGTTATCTCTACATATTTTTTTCTCAGTGGGGGAGTAAATCCATTTGGATTTGGGGTCATGAGGACTGAACACAATTTCAGTCTGTCTCGGGGATATACCGTAGTTACAAAAACTCCGTCCCTGGCTCTCCTGGAGAGTGCCCAAGTACTCCTCTTGTTCCTTTGCAGTGTCCCATTGCTCTCTGCTCAAGCTGGAAGCCACTGTGGCATCATTTAAAAAAAAAACAAAAAAAACAACTTTAAACCATTCTGTTCTGTAAATGTTTTGCATTCATTGAACCTGAGATGCACTTTTGTATAAAACTTTAATGTTTTGACATTTTGATTGAGAATTGTTCGTACACAGTTTACAGGAAATCACCATCTCCTGCAGCAAAAGGACAGTTATCTCTGATGTTATTAAAATGTATTGTACAAATATGGAGTTCTGTATTTGGCAGACCTCGTTTTTTTGTGTTGCACATGTGATGGAAATATTAAAAACTGTATGAGGAAATGGCTTCATTGTCTCTTCTTTATCTGTCTAAAATAATTGTGCATCTGCATGTTAGTGTGTGTGCGCGCGTGTGTGTGTGTGTGTGCGCGTGTGTGTGTGTGTGTGTGTGTGTGTGTGTGAACACAATTAACCCATCAGACAAGACCTATGACAGCATAAACACGATCATCATCAGAAGCTTACACTGCCTTTTTTTATTGTATCAAATTGCATCCTATTTCCTTGCTCCCTCGTGGCTCTCGCTAACAAACATCTGAGCATCTTAAGGGAGGTCTGTGTTATTAATGACTCCATTACCCATCACCCTGTGCGGTCCCATTCTACACACCCTTGCGCTAGGTCTATTTAGGGAGCCTCCAGCACTCCGGGAGTCAGAGGAAAAGATTCTTCTGCCTTCGCCGAATGGGACAAAACCCATGCAACAACATCTGTCTGTCCCAGCAAATGATTCATCAAAAGTGACACGCGAGCAGCATAACATTTGTTGAAGCTTTCAGTTTTGTTTTGAAAAAGCTCAGTGTTGCATCTCATTGCATTGTAACTAGGTTATACTGTGAGTAACGAATGGCTCATTTGAAATACAGCAGATAGTGTACTTTATCACATACTGTATATATAAAATACTGCATACTTTATCATCTATCGCCTGCATTTTCAAACATAAATAAGCATAATAATGTATATATGTATAATGTACATATATGTATACATATATATACATACATATGTGTGTGTGTATAGATGGATAGATAGACAGAGAGAGAGAGAGAGAGAGAGAGAGAGAGAGAAAATTATCACAGACCATGTTTCATAACATAAGCATAATCAGGGTTTCTGAAGCTTGTCTTATTGAATTTATCAATTTCAAACATAACATCAAATGTGAATGTTGTCTGTCATCTATTAGCTTTTATTACATTACTATAATGAGGATCAGGCGGGGGACGAACAGGGCCACTTCCAATGACAGACTTTCACAATGGAGACCCCTTGTTCAAATCAGAGATGGTACGGCCCGGCATTAACTGTCATACTGAATGCAAGCTGGGCATCCATTAAACAACTTTGCTAGCATCTCCCCGTGCCAGGCACTTTTAATAAGCTTCAAGGGCATTTGAACGGGTCCAGAACTTTGCTTTGCCAGAGATGGACTGGCCCACATCATCCATTACATTAAATTGGGTGGCGGCCTCCAGCTCATATTTATGATTTAATTAAATTCACTTGTGAGGCGTATCAGAAGCACTGCGGCCTCCCTTTTAACGCCAGCCTAAGCAGCAAAACACACACACGCAGCTACACACATGAGTGCATACACAAGCGCTGTGTTTCTGACACACGCCCAAGTGTGAGACTTTGTGGGCGCTTTGGCAGGGGCTTTCTCAGGGGTTCATTTAAAGCAATATAATTACACAGCCCCCAAGTATTCTTCCATCAGAAAGAAGGAGAATGGATGGCTTGTTCAGAGATAACTTAGCCTAGCTGATCCTCTGCAGTGTCGTCTCCTGAACATAACCTCAATGCAAGTGGCACTCAATGCTGCTTAGAGCCCGGCCAGTCCTTGGTGAAGCTGGGCAGTCGGGCCAGATGTTTGGGATTGACTGAAACGCCATTGTTCTTGCCCAGGATGTGTGCGAAATGGCATTTTGTTTTTTCATTTGACAGCCTAATACCCACGGTCCTCTAGAGAAAAAAGTGGCAGCCAGTGTTAAGACTTTATTAAAGAATTATGAGATTGTACTGAACCTGTGTATTATGTCGCGATGGAGGAAGCTGAAAATGAGCCACTTTATCCGGTACGAACAACCTGCACAAATGTAAGTATGCGTTCACTGCTTGTCCCTTGTGTTCCAGTGTCCTTGCTATAACTCTTCTTTGGTGCAAAATTTAGTTTGGTGAAAACTCCACATTGTTAGGCCGCGCATTCCTCCCACTGAAGGAGACCTCAGAGACCTCTTATGGCATTCAATATGTGCGCCCAAGCGTGAGATCCAGATCCATTTGGCCGGGAGATCCGCTGGGAGTGTCTGGGGTAACCCAATCTCTCACACCGGCACTCCACATCCAGAGAGCCATCTTTTCACTTCAGAATTGTGTCAGCAAAATGGACGCCTCAACCTCAGTATGCATCTGTCTGCCACACTGTTTATGGATCGTGCACAAAGGCCTTTGCGATGGTCTTGTTGTGTGCAGTTTTGTGTACACCTTGTTTCTGTGTCTTAAAATGTAATTGTAGCAAGAATAACAGTAAAAAAAAAAAAAAAAACATTGTCAAAGCTATATCTGAAGTTGACCTCCTCGCAAGTTTTGTTACTTTGAAGACATTTCTTCTGCAAATGTATGGATGGTAAAGACAAGGCTCAGGTGATTTTTAAGGAAAAGAAAAGAAAAGGAGTCGATGTCCTGTGAATATCACCTTAAGAGATCCTACACCTGAAACTGCCCTGAGTAGTAAACTAGAAAATGTAAAGACAAGTATTGCAAAATAAAATATTAATTGCAAGTTGATTTGCTGCATGTTAGTAAGATGCATATTTCATCCCGTCATTCATTTTCTAAACTGCTTATCTTGCACAGGGTCACAGGGGAATTCAGCCTATCCCAGCACAGACTGGGCAAGACGCAGGTTGCAGCCTGGACGAGATGGCAGTCAATCACAGAGGCTAACACACACATAGACAAACAAACACTTTTCCCTCCTCTGTAGCCCCTCCTAATGATCCCCCCTGTCTCCTGAACTGGGAGAACTGAAGGTGAGTATCCCCCTCCAGTCATCTCCCTCAGCCTCACCACGACAAACACTTGAAATAGACAAAGATTCTTTTTTTCTTTTTCTTCTTTTTTTTTGTGGATGGGATGGGGGAGGATTTTCAAAAATGTATTAAACACCAAGCAATAAAATATAGACCAGGTGGGGTCAAATTCACTGCAACTCTCCAGGCTCCGCAGCCAGTGTGGCTGGTGTGATGATATGAGGACAAGGGAAGAGTCTAACAAGAGGAGAGGAGAGGGAAAGAAAGTATCAATAATGCAGCGTACACCGTATACAGCTGACAGTAAAAATGGAAAACACGCTGCCTGAGAGAGAGGAGGGCATGCCAAATTCTGGGCCGAGCCTCTTGTATCTAAGTGCCAGAACATGAATTCATTGGTTAACTGATTTGTGTTCAGTGTGGCTGCTGAAACCAGTTCAAATGTTTCGGTGCCCTGGGTGTGCGTGACCACATATGCAGAAAAGTCAACACAGATTTCTGTGTGGTTTTCAGTGCACTCAACGTCTTTAGCCACATTTTATAATGAGCAAAATTCTCTGCATATGTACTTATCAACACTGATGTGAAATAATCTTTGCTCACTGACATCTGCCATGTGTTTGTTTAACGAACACATGGCAGATGAACACGGGTATGTGTTGCAAAAAAAAAAATGTAGAGAAGGAGGCCAAAGTAGAAAACAAAAAGACTTTTCTCATTTTATTTTATTTTATTTTATTTATTTTGGGGGCTTTGGATTGTCAGTTAAATACAAAGTGTCAGTTTCACATTTATTTCTCCTTCATTGGTGATGAACTAAAAAAAAAAAGCTCCATAATGGAGCCCCTTGGGAGAACAAGGGCTTCGTTCTCCCTGCGTTACCCTGCTCTCTACTCTCTCTTATACGTTTCCTTTTCCTTAATTCTATCCATCTCTCCTTTTTTTGAAAAAAAATAAAATTAAGCTCTTGCTCCTCCAGCACCCCTCCCCTCCCTTTGCATCTCTTGTATTGTAAACAGCTCACAAAAGCATGACAAGGTCTCTGCTCATGTTCCCCCTGCCTCCCTCTCTGTTCTCCCAGCTATTTGTTATTGTCTCCTCGCTATCGTGTGTGTTTGTCTCTATCACGCGTTCTTTATTCTGTTTTTCCTCTGCGTCAGAAAAGCAAAAGTTAATTAAATATGGAACGAGATGGAGCAGCATCTCTTTAAACCATCATGTCATTAAAATGGCATCCCTGGGAGATCAGCTTAAAAGGAGTCGGAGAACAATGTCTTCTCCGTCAGATATTTATGGGCATGGTTATGTAAACATGCTCCCTTTATTCTCTATGTATATTTCATGTAATTATCACTTTTTGTAGCGCTTTCCCCCTGAGATTCATAGAGGCAAGAAGTTACTAGGGGAATGTCATTAGAAGAGACTATTGTTACAGCGCTGCTATGATACTGCACCAGGAAAAAGGCTACATTCCCATCCTGGTGAAACCTTTTATCTATATTTGACTTCATCATATAAAAATCATCAATGTCTTGTTACAGTGTTTCTGCGGCTGAGACTAAAACTCAGTTGCCCATATTAAAACCAAGAAACGCATCGACGAAAGCATTCAACGGTGCTTTTTCCTCCTTCTTAGCGCGTATCTGATGTGGATACCAGGAAATTCACCGATGATTTACAGGTTTGTGAAAATCTTGATGCCTCTCATTCAGCCCGCCCATGTATCCATCTGTTAGAGAGGCTGAAGATCTGGAGTGAACTGGATTCCTTCGGCAGCAGAGGCCGGTGACTGGCGCTGGAAGGCCTGGGCGCCAGCTGACGGAAGCCGCTAATTGAGAGGGCTGGGGAGCCAGTGGGGTGCCTTATGAAACAGGGGCACCTGGGTTTCACAAGAGGGGGCCGGGTAACCATCGCAGCTCATCTGTGTTGCACAGCGAAGACTAAAGTCCGCTCCGGCGCTATGCCACGTCGCACTCTTTCACTCGGGCGTAATGTCAAATACAAAAGCCTTGCTCCCCTTGTTCCCTCTCCCAGCTTGTTTGCCATCACAGAGGGAGACGTTATTGCATGGCATGATGAAATTGTGTATGTCAAGGTGCATTTCATTCACTTCATTGTTGATGCAAAAAGACACAGCTGTGCATGGACGCAGTCAAATACACATTTGTAATGTAAAAAATGCACATGCACTCACGCAGGAGCTGGACTCCCACATGCATAACTTAATGTCCCACTCTGTCCTATTGTTCACGGCGTTTTCTTTGCCGTGGGGTCAAAATGTCTCCAAGTAATCTAACTAGCTTTGACTTCAGGGACAATATAAGGTCTGCCATGAGTTCTGTCATTACTGTTTTACTCACCACAGGCAGATACAGCTCTCGACCACCACTGAACCTACCATATTGCTATCCAACCTGACCCCGCAGATGCAGTAAACCTAAGTGAACCACAGTTTCGAAAGTCGACGGCAATAACCACTGCAGAATTGCTTTTAATCAACGTCTGAAATGAGGGTGACTTGAAGCGTCGCCCCATGCTGATTAAATGTAATTGTTTAATTGCCAAGTGCTGGGAACCCATCCTAAGAGGATTCCAATGGAATTATTTAATCTCTAGTCAGGAAGTACACTGCAGGAAAAAGCACAGGGAAAAACGGAAGAACGGAGAAGGCAAATATCAAGCAGAAATAGTCTGTTTTTCTTTTTGAGTATGTCCCTCATGAAATATTAACTGTGGTTTACATTTAGTTAGCTGGGAAAGTGAACAGCCTACGCGAGGAGGGCACGGGGAAATGTACACTAAGTGATGCTACAACTTCAAAAGAGGTCACAGTTTTGACCCGCGTCCACAGACTAAAATGATAAAAAGAAGCACTTTTATTTTCCAGCTTAACTCTAAAATACAAGGGTAGCATATTGCTCTTGGCCTTGCTGTAATGACTGCTGCTATGTGGAAATGTCCTGTGAATGTGTTCTTTCTAATACTAGACATTACAGTGGCTTCCTTCCACATCTGTCACCTTTTATTTATCTATTGTGCAGACCAGAGGTTAGACTTCAGCATTAAGTCATCCTAACAAAGTGCTACAGGGGAACCTCTACAAGTTTAACTATTCAGAGATTCTCATGGGGACGTTATATAGGCCCACTCCCAGCTCTGATCACTGCCTGAGTCTCTGCTAATGGGGCTCTATAAACTTAAGGGGCACAGGTGCGCTCCATTTGGGGTCATAGCTTTTAGATACATTGCTTGGGGTCACAGACATCCAAGCCCCCCCATAAACACAACCATGTATACACACTGCATAGGATTAAATAGACACACATATCTTTCCCCGTGCTCTTAATTAAAATCTCTAATCTGTATTTTTCATGGTGCTAGGCTGGTTTAGGCATGATCCCTAATACAGCCTCAGCCTGTAACCAATCGGTTTGGCACACATGCCATGACATTTCAATCTATCAACAAAATCAATAGCAGTAGTCCTGCTAATATAACTGCACACAGTGCAAGCGCTCCTCACAGCGATACGGCTCTTGCTGTCGCATTTAGATACACAGGGAGTAAACCCAGGCTTGCTATTCTGCTGATAAATGCAGTTCTGTCATCCCGAGGGAAATGTGCCTGCATCCCTCTGGTCAGAAGTGTGCTTCTGTCCCCCCACCACGCCACGGGCGGAGAGGGAGTGGGGTGTGGGGGCGGGGAGAGCAGAGGCCTGTTCCCTGCAGCTGTGCCCTTATTCCTAGCACCTGACCATGGGCCCAGATGTGCACACGGGCAACAGCAACAATTTGAGCAATGTAAGTCCCCTGTGGGACTCAGACACCTGCAAATGTAACCCCACTATCTAACATGATGGCGTAATTACAGGTCTAATAAGTCTACATCTGGAAAGAACTCATTTAATCTATCAAATCAAACCTACCTAGACCAGGGAACAATACAAAAATGGTATTGCACTCTCAGCATTTCATCTGCACATCAAACAAAAGCCACTCGGCACTTGGCACTGACCCAATTAGCCATCAGGTAGACAGCAACTACAGGGCACAATGTTGCCATTTCAAATGCACCAAAGAGCTTAATTAATGTATTTTGTATGGCATATAAATATCCTCAGTCAGGAACAGAGAGAACAGAGTTTATTTTTGCATATTCAAAATTTCAAAATAAGCACAAAAATGTAGGATTTATCCTTTGATTATAATACATATTTTTATATATATATAGAGAGAGAGATAACTCTTTAGCCAAGAGGACAACATTTAGGTAACTACTATTACTTTACACAAGTTACACAAACGCTTACCAAAGAATAAATAGCATAACAAAATAATTTGTTAAAGGATATAACTGCTGTAACTGTTCAAGTTTTGCAATAACAAGTGACACAACATGACAGTTATCAGACCCACTGTGAGAAAATGTACAGAGAGCACCATCCAATTTCATAGACCTCTGATTATCAGGTTACATTCCCCTATTGCAATTTGTACCAGACAGGGTGCTGGTGCAAAAATATAGTATGTACTCAACTGGCAATTTAAACACAACCGATAAAGTAAAACAGTTCATGAAAACCATGGCCTATCTCAGAGACTGACTTCATTCTGATGAACAGAGGCTTATAACTCCAGCACTGCCAACACAGACAGCTGTGAAGGTTAATGGTGACATCTAGTGGCACATGAGTATACATACACCTGCTGTTCACGGTAAAAATTGTATTTTGGCATTGATTGTAAACAGATTACCTCTCTTGCTCCCATAAAGTCAAATGAGTCTGTAAAAGAAGCTTAATAGAAAAAAAGAAAAGATACAAAGTGATCATAAGACAGGTAGTGGTGGTGCTGCTGTAGACTTTTTTTAAGCCACAATGATCAATAATAATGTCATAACAGTCACAAAGAAAAATGACTCCACAGTAAAGATGGTATCATTTAAATAACATGGGATGGTGATAAATGTGCAGAAATTATACTTAGTGTGTGGAGGAATTTCATCCGTTACTAGCATACTGTATAACAATGTGCCCCCAAAAGAGAGAGGATGAAATGTTCCCTTTACATACATTACATTATGTTAAATGGCACTTTGCATTTTCACCACTGTGCCTCTGTTTTATTAAAGGTAGTAAACTTTCTAACAGCAGAGGGTGACAGTGATCTGTTTTACTTTGGCTGGGGAACGGAGGTTACAATGAGGCCAACTTTCCTCTTGTTATCAGTATAAATCCTCAATATACTGTAGATAAATTCAAGATGCGTAACATAAATAACAACAACATGACTGACTAATTGCTATCCAGTCCATATGGCACTGATTCAAGACATATAAAATCTAGTTATGTTTTATTTCCTACTCTAAATCTATCACATAGCCCACATAAGTGGACAAATACTGCTGCAGTCAGTCACAGAAAGTGTATTTTTACAGATACAGTACACATACAGCCACAGCTGGTATATCTCATTATCATTTTGTCTGCATGGTATTTATCAGCAGGTCTGAAAAGATGGTTTCACTCTTTTCTGTCCAGTTATTTTTTGTATGTGAAAACTGCTATATTCATTATCATAACACTTTTTGTGCTGTTTTCTGATTCACTTGGCACGAGAATTGTTTTCATGCCTACGATAGATTTTTAATACATACTTTAGATGTGAACACTGTGAACTGCTGGGTAGGAAATTACATTACACTGTACAGTACCAACCATACACACCAAAACACTGAAAAGCACAATTAAGAAAACTATTAAATGATGTTCTATATGCCAAACAGCGTTCCACCTGCTGAAAATGTAGAATGGGTTCGATTTTGAAAACTTCCATCCGTAGTGTTGACACATTGTTCACCCTGATCCATCCACGGGTATCCAGTTGTCATTGAGCAGCACGAAGGGCAGACGAAGGGGGAGTCGTGTGCCGCCTTGGGCAGAGAATCTTGCTAAAGGCCCTGCGGAAGCTACTGTGGCAAAGTGGGTACAGGAACGGGTTAATAGCGGAGTTGAGCCACAGGAGCCAGAAGGTGACCTCATACCAGTGATGCTGGATGCACCGCCCTCTGCAGGCGGCACGGATGATCATCAGTAGGGTGTATGGTGCCCAGCAGATGGCAAACACACACACTATGATGGCCAGGGACTTAGCAATTTTCTTATCCCTGGACAGACGGCTAGGCTGGGCTGCCCTGCTGGTTGAGGGATCTAGTTTACCCAAACTGGGAGAGGAGGTCTGTGAGTGGATAGAGCCTCTTACAGCCAGTTTCATCCCAAACCCCCAGTTGTGGGACAAGGGGATGCTTTCCCCCTGGGCAGAGGCAGGTTCGCTCAGCTGAAGGTGGAGTTGGGCCTTCCTGCTGTGGAGCCTCCTCCTGCGTATACTGAGGTAAATGCTGAGGTTGAAGAAAGCCACCGAGATGAAAGGGGAGAAAAACTCCAGCATGGAGGCACTCAGCAGGAAGTACCAAGAGTAATAGAACTCTGCAAAGCACTCATCCTTCGGCACGCGGCTTCTGCCCACCGCCAGCTCCCAGAATATAATCGCTGGGCCGTACAGGACAAAGGCTAGCACCCAGACAGCAATCATCTTGATTATGGCTTGATGAGTCATGCTCTGTCTGGCACGGTAACTTACCTGCAATAAACATAAGCATAAGTCAGAAAATATACTCTGAAAAATACTGCTGGGTCGGGGTCACTTAATTTATGTGCAATTTCTGCATCCTACTGTTATTGTAGAAATATTTGGTGAATGAAATAACAATTTATTCTCCCAAGGTTCCCCATTTCAAGTTATAAAAAGGGTTCGCAAAGTCCATTTAACAGCAGTTAAAGCAACACTGACATCCTTGAACTTATAAAAGTGAAGTCATATAATGAATAGGCAGTCCAGTCAACAATCAGAAGTCACTGGTTTTTTTTGGTCTACAAAAATCATCCAGTGAAACCCCTTCAGACCCGACAACACTGACGAGCCCACAACTGAGATTTTTTACACTATGATCAAGTATCATGCTAATAACATACATGTAAACAATGAATATGTTTCTTTTCATCCTAACATCAAGCTCTGTGGTAAAGACTGTGAATGCGCGTGCAGTCGATGAAGTACCTCTCATGACCACTTGTCTCAATTAGTGTCACATCCTATGTCCCTGTCCACATTCAGGTCCAGCGGGCGGCCCACTTTACACCCTTTCCAGCTGCTCTCAATATATGCTGCTGTTCTGAATGACAAAAAATTAACTGCAGTCCTTCTTCATAGAAGATGGAAAATGGTTCCACTTGTGTTTGTATAAATTAATTGGTATACAGCACTACTTGCCCCTGCTTCATGTAATGATGTTGCATTCAGTGGAGAGTGAAAAAGCAGGTGTTCCCATAAAGACATTTTTGCATTACATTTTTAAAGGGCTGGATTCCTCCCAAGAGCTTCCAAGATTCATCTTAGCTGACCCTTAGAATAAAAAAACAGATGAAATAGTAATAAAGTGCTGTTTAACATTCAATTAATGTGCTGACATTTTATCTAACTGTTGTACATATGCATCAAATCTGACTCTCCAAATCTTTTCTTTTAGAAGACAAACTTTGTCCTGTGACTGTTGACGATCCTTTGTCTTTCAAATGTTCAGAGAGAAATGCTTTTAGGAAAATGCGGCTGGGCTGCCGGTGGTCTGTTTCTGCTATGATTGATCTCTCCGGGTTGGAAGGACCATGGCACGGAGGAGGATCTCAATGATCAAAGCTAGCTAATTAAAGAAGAGGCCCTCTCTCTCTCTGGTGTTATTTGTATTCATTGCTCTGATGTTAAGTGTTTGCTTGTGAAAGGAAACAGAACACTCTCTTTGTCTACTATGCCAAGCCTCATCCCACCTTTGGGTTAACACACTCGTGTACAGGATACAGTCAGCTGGCTAATGCAGAGACAAATCCTGGCAAAAAGTTCAATAGGCCTAACAGCTGCAGAGGTTTAGAGAAGTATGCTAACTACCAGACACGTGCCAAGACAGGCAGAAAATAGAAGAATCGACGTTACTGAGGCTATACAATTGTATTTCAGAAAAATACAGCAGTGGAACATGGCTGCGTGGACACAGATTCAATGATTTCAATCTGCTGAAGTGGAAATTAAAAGTGTTTCAAGTGATTTGGTGCTGAGTTATTGACATCTTCTGTTGTTTTCTGTGTATTTTCTGAGGCCCAGTCAGTCCCAAAGTCAAAGTGTGACTCTTTTTTTTTTTATCTTCGTCATGGGGAAGGGCTATAATTAGGGGTGGCACTGGGCCTGAATGGGTCAGGAATGATTAACCTCTGCAGATGGGCACATTTGGGAGAATGAGGTGGCACTGCCCCTACCAATGACCTGGGAGACTCACTAGTCAGAAATTAAGCCACAGACGGTGAATTTGTGAGGCTGCAATGCAAGGGCTCTTCAACTTTTAGCATTTAACATACTTTAAATAAGTCAAAAGGTTACATCTGCTTGATTGGAAAATTGAGGCAGGATAACGTTCCTGAGCAAGTTCAGTGCGATCTCCTGGCATTATCATCATAATCGTTTGACTGAGGCAACATTTCACATTCTTTCACGAATAAAGCAGGCTGGTGTGTCGCAGCCCTGAATTCATTTCGGCGGCTATGTGCAATACCAATGTGAGGCACGTTCCACTCACTGCTCTGGTGACTGACAAGAAGCGGTCGTAACTGATGAGGACAATGTTGAAGACGGACGCTGAGCAAAGCAGGTAGTCCATGACCAGCCACAGCTTACACAGTCCCCGGCCCAACGTCCACCTGCCTGTGAGGATGTAAGGGATGTAGACCGGGATGCAGAACGCTCCTGCAGAAAGGTTTTTTTTGGGGGGGAAAGGGATTAGAAACCAGAGCAATTACAGTACATTTGTATCAAATCTAACACTTTATTTCAGCCCCCTCTGTTCAGAGTGTATAATCAGTGTAACAAATATTTATTAATATAGTAAAAGTTATGATGTTATGAAATATGTCCTCTGTGAGTCTTTAACTGACTGTTGATAATACTGCACATATATGACCACATAAGTTGCCAATATATAACTTATACCTACATCACAATGTGATTATAAAATATTTATTAAGTGCTAATTTATTGCAAAACAATGCTTAACAAGAGGAGGTAAACAATATAAATATAGACTGAGCTGGCCTTTATGGGAAGGAAGGGAGGTGACAAATTGTGATGAATGAGTGACGAGCAGTTTATAGAGATGCTGCATGTTCATAAAATGCCAAGTGTTAATTGTATTTATATAAAAGAAAATAAGATAAACACAATAAAATATTTAGTGTTGGTTGAATTAGCTGTGAATTGAATTAGCTGTGAATTGTGGATGAACGCTTACTCAACAAGACACATCTACAGTACAGGGAGACACACAGAGGAGCATCACAAGGTATTTCGAGGATTTCAAAACTTTGCCCATCATTTATCAACATGGACACACACGTCACAAGACAGAAAATAACCTTTATGACGTTCATCGTTTGCATCAAACTTTCATCTACACCCTGTGCCATTAAAGGGTCCACAAAGAGAGGACAGAGGCTGCACTTACCCACAAGAAAATCTGATATGGCCAAATTGAGGAAATAGTAATTGCACTGTCTCCTCAGACTCTTGTCCACTTTAAAGGCCAAAATGACCAGTGCGTTGCCCAAAACTATCACAACAACCAAAGTCACCATCATCACCATCAGGATGACAAAGATGGGTCCCGAGAACACGAAGCTGCCCTGGACTCTCGTTGAGGTGTTTTCAAAATAGTACCGACTGGAGTTCGCGTCAGTCTCCTCCACCGACATGGTCCTGGTGCGAGGCGAGCTCCGGCGCCGTTAAATCCTCAGCAGACCGGCGCGGGGAAGATTAAGGCAGCAACAGGTGCCAGGCGAACGGGCACACGACATCCACCGCCCCCC
>JAOXYL010000071.1:11361309-11373701 GCA_028564955.1 Terapon puta
CTCAGCAGACCGGCGCGGGGAAGATTAAGGCAGCAACAGGTGCCAGGCGAACGGGCACACGACATCCACCGCCCCCCTGCCACCCCCCTCCCCTCCTCCCCACCACCACCACCACCACCCCCCACAGTCCAAACGTGCTCTGCAAAGCTGGGTTTCCCGGTGCAAAAACAGCACAATGTCCCAGAAAATCCACGAGAGAGCGCACGACGCGCGAGCAGGGCGCGCAATTACGCACCCGCCTTCAGCGCTGAAAGGAGGAGAAAAACTCCCTCCTGTAGTGAGATGGCTTCTCCGAGCAATCAAAGAATCGCTTTTTGTAATCACGCACTGTACGTAAGGCCAGGTTATGTGTTATTTCAACGCATTTCCTACTGCAGTTTCAGCCTCAGTCTGTGTTGTCCCTGTGATGAAGGAATTGCTGGCACGGTGGGCTTTATACAGCAGAAACGCCACAAAAAAAGTTTAGTCATCTACATGAATGTGGATGGAGCAGGCGTTCACTGGTGTACCACCCGTCTTAAAGTCGAGAAATGGTGTGTTGTTATTCCAGTGGCATCCTGCACTTTGTTCAATGATATATGAAGTACAGCATACCTGGTTCTGGTGCTATAAACTGAGATTGGCACTTGCAGGTAATTTGGCAGACGTCAAAGAGTCTGCTTCTTTCTATCTTTCCATTATTTCACTTTTGTTTGATATTCTGCAGTCTTATCTTGTCCCTGCTGGAGTCCTTTCATAGAGAACTCATATTGGATTCAGAGGCACACCGTCCCTCAACAGCACTCACAGCTGTATGGGCTTTGCATGCCCAAAGCAACACACAAACAGCCTACCAATATGTGGTTGTTGCCTCAAACGTGCATGCTGGGGGTGTGTAAAGAGGGCGCAGGACACGGACAAGGCGTGCTGAACACATGGCACAATCGAGCCTGATGACCCTCGTCTCGTCCCACACTGTACAAGCTGTTAAGAACATCAACCTGCGGGTCTAAACAAAGAAAAAAAACCTGATGTGCAGACTGCTGTGTGCTTTTTTAATATCACTCCACTGGCACATCTATGCATCTCCTGTCTCTGCCCTTTCCTCATCCACCCTGCCAGCAGCCAGTGCCTTCAGTCTGACTGACATGAAAAGCTGCGCAAGGCAGCAGCAGCATGATGGACAAGACAGGACCGAGTGGGAGGCACACATACTCAATGAAGTTCTCATTAACATGCATCCGTGAGATTAAGTTAAATTTTACCAGTCATAAAGGGATTATCATTCTTGCTCATGGCACCTCTAAGTCGAGTTTATGGGGATTTGTATATTTCATGTACCTATTTAGCTCTTTGTGTGTTTAACCCCCCAGCGGCTCACAGTGGAAGAAGCTGTAGGCCTGATTTGCATTCTGATGCTATCCTGTGAGTCCCCCAGCTGTGGTCCGAGAGAAATGAGAAACACTACAGAACAGTAGAAGTGACTGAAGGAGCCCAGCTTGAATTACTGTTATTTTCTCACAAATGGAACCACCACAATCTCTCAGACTTGGCCACGTCACGGTTTCAGCACAGGAAGGTGCAGGCAGAGGTACACGGCGAGCGTAGGAGTTTTAATGCACCTTCATTCAGACTGGTTTCCACTGTTGTTCACAATAAGCTCAATTAAAGTGAAACGTCTGTCCAAATCAGCTCTTTAGAAATCTGACCATAACTGCTTTTTGCAGCTTTTCTTAAATAGGTGGTGTCATCACTTGCTGCAATTTTCAAAGCCAATGTGTCACTTTTGACAAAAGAGAAATGATTGAGTGCTTTATCGTGTGATAAATGCATTATAATAATCAGATACTGGAAGCTGCGTTTGTGATGTATAATTCATGATAGCGGATTTGAAACTAACATAAAGAAGATGTGTTTTTCAAAGGCAAAATTTAGAATACTTCATTTAATAATGGATGCTGATGAGTATATTATGATACATACAGATTATTTTTACAGACTATAAATAAGTTCCCAGCCCTAAAGAGTAATAGATATTCAATTTAATGTCTCCTTTCAGTATAAAAGGGATGACTGACAAATAACTTTCATATTTGAAGGGTTGAATCGTGACATGAATCCATAAAATTGTCCCTTAAAGGCCCAAACTGTACGTTCAATATTCAGGTAGTTTCTGGCTGCCTATAAAAGAAGGCTAGTGATAGTGAAATATCCATTAGTCACAAATGTCAGTTATTCAAATATGCAACAAAGGCATCAAGATGTCATGGAAACTAGCATCGTGCCGTCATGGAAACTAATGCACATAAAGATTTACACCAGTGCTGCACTATTGCTGTGTTCCAGAGATGGTTTTCACAGAAAATGTTGTTTTCTTGTCTGCCATCATGAGGTGCAAATCATAAAGTGTAGTGAAAGCTAAAATGAAATCCCTTCAAAATAGATAAAACTATGGCATGTTTTGTTTTTTATTTCCCTTTTTCAAAATGGGAATATTCTATTCCCAATTATTAAATATGTGTCATACATAATGTAAAGGTTATGCAGGTGTCTCTGCCCAACATTAATATTAGATCATTACTCCAAAGGTCATGCTTAAGGTGTTCTTGATAACATACAGAAATATGGGAACAGCACAGCTCTCCACAGTCCGAGGTGTATTTATTTAAATATGATTATGGGTTGCATGTGTAAAATATGTTAAACTACTGCATACATATTAAATAGCATACATGGAAAGTGTGTCAGGGAAGCAATCAATTTGGCAGGTGCATTGTCACTGGATTTGGAAATACAAGTGCAATGACTCATCTGAAAATGGAGGGCACTCAGAAACAAAGCAGTGCCACAGAGGGTACACAGAAGCTCTAGTGTTGCCAATTATACCATGCCCTGCTGTGGCTCTCCATTACTCTAGTACTCTGTTTGTGTTTGGATGCTGGGCTGGAGAACTGATGCTATCATACTGTAACAGTGTGCCTATCTGCAGTAGTCACAGTAGAAATTAAGTGATAACATGTACAGTGTCCATCCTGATTTTCCCTTTAAACTCTGGTGGAGAGCTTGTAGGGGCCATTCCAAGGCCACGTTCATGGTTAAATATGTTGCATGGGAGAACAACATATAGAAAATGTGGGGGGAAAAAATTACCCAAAAAATGAAACTACAAGTCTAACTTTAGTAATGGCAGTTTAATGGCAGATTAGGGTTTATTGGTTTGATTCCCTTCCCTTAGTGAATAAGAGGTCACTATGTTTAACAAGCAGACTGTATGTGATTTGAATTGATTGATCTTCTTATTTCATTTTTATTTTGATTTGTATTAAAAACTAGTCACAGAGTTTTATCATTTGGGCCACCAGTCTGCTTAAATTCTCAAAATGTGAAGCTGCACATTCATCTGGAACACCAAAAGTGTCTCACTAATGTGTCTGTGCCTGTGGCAAAATGGCACAACATTAAATTTTTACAGAGTTACTTTTTTGTAATTATTATCTCTGGCCATTTTGCATTTCATTAAAATGAACATGTGATATTGTCATGTTCAACAAACAATAGTATGAACAAAAGCATTATTTTGGATTACTCGAGTATCTTTCTAATCTCATTGTGTATTTGCTCTCAGTTGGCTCCACCCAGTTCTGACTAATGTGGAAGTTGCTGACAAACAGCCAAAGTCAGAAAAACACAACAAGTAGTTACAAAAATGTATTGACACAGTAACTGAAAACTGTTGTTCTTGTCTGAATGAAGTCTTTTATAAGGGAATCTATTGTACCTTCAGCAGCTATGTTGAACATTAACTGTTGAACATGCAAGGCTGCATCAATATGCTGGTTGCGGGGCTAATTGCCATTTGAACATAACACAAGTATCCCATGGTAGCCTCAGTCTCCACATCACATCAGAGCTGTGACAGTTTACATAATAAATGCTAATCATTGATGAGAGAGCTGAACCCATAGTTGGATGGCTTCACAGCCTCACAGTCTGCTTGGCAGAGCTGCTTGCAAGATGAAGGGTGCTGGCATTTACCTTACGCTCCAGATCCAGACAAGCTCATTGAAATGCTGTGGGTGTGCCACATCGTGACTGTATTTTGACTTGTTAAATTTTTCATCTCATTTTCAAAAGCTCCAAGCTGGTTAATCCATGTATCGCTGTACCCCACCCTCATATCAAAATTTATTGAGTAAGCAATTGCTGTAAACATCACTGTGCAGTAATCATTACTGTAAGAATTGTGTAAGCATCAAAAGAAAACTCTAAATGTTAAATTACTGGAATACACTACATAAAAGGCTAACGGAAAAATTAATTGTGAGTGATCGGTCATTGTTGCAAAGGGACAGAATCACTCATATAATGTATTGTAATAATATGCATATATGTAATACATTTATGACTCTTTTAAATCTTCAGGTCACCATGATGAATACAGCACTAGTGGATTTTCACTCACACAGCAATGCTTTGGCAAGACATGGATGTTCCACCAGCTTTTGAATACATTTAAATTACTGTGATGTTAATATGCAGTAATAATGCTTTAGATTAGGTTATTTACTTCAATTTCCTTGCAAGAGGTGAGCAGACAAATAACCTGTGGCAAATCTGTCCCAAAATAGTGTCACACACATCCTGCAGTAGAAAAACAGTATTGAAGCAGCTGTTTTGGAATAATATTTCTCATATGAATATAAATGTCTTAACACCTACCAGTGCTATTGACAATGCCCCTGTGAAAATAATAGGTAAACTTGATGATGGGCCAACACATTTGCATTCTAAACTTTGTGATAACGGTGGCGTCAGAGCTCATTTCCATATAAAAAGCTATTACATAGAAAAGATAAGGCAGAAAAATGGGTAATTACTTGCACCACTTACTTCCTAAAACAACTTCACCATTGGTGGTGCAGAGTGTAGTACCGTTAAGTAGCTGTTAAAGGCCCAGTGCAGCGATGGCCCATCCTTACAGGTGCTTTCACTTATTTTGCCCGGTTGGATTTCATCTGAGAACTGAGCAGGCGTGCACTGACTGCGCTTGATTGATCTGCCTGATCCTCCTATTAGTTTTGCACTGTTGTTGATGTTTTGGTGGGTGAAGTTACATCTTATAGATTCTCTAAACCCCTACACAGTCATGGTCCACCCGCACAGGTGTTTGCACCTGATTACTGCTCACTCTCTGTTGGATGCACCTCTAGGGGGATGGCAACCCACACATTTACTCATTCTTATGAGTGCATAGAGTTTGATACCACCACTTAATTCCCAGCAGAGCTCCAATCAACCCAACCGAATGTCAATATGCAAATTTGTCAGATGGTGCTGGCAGACTCGTCAACAAACAGGAGTTGTCACAGGTAAAAGGAGGCGATGCCATGGATGGGCATCTTCAATTTTAAACCACTTCTTTGGCAGAAAAACAGAGAAAGGTGACTTGCTGGTAAGATGTATGGTCATGTTATTGTATTGCATTTACACCTCCCTGAGATCTGGTCTAAACTGGTCACTCACACCATGCACTTGTCTGCTTTTACAAACAGGTTATGGAGATACAGATAATAACGTGTAAATGGGGCGGCATTTGCCATCATGCTAAATGCATTTTGGCAGAACAATTACAAAAAGCTATCAGAAATGCTGCAGCAGAGTGTTATCCTGCAAAGTGCCGCTTGCCTTATGTGGCAATTATCTTTTCTTGCTTCTTGACGAGAACACGTACAAAAAAAGATGTGAAACTGGTGCGTCCAGGGTTTTTAACAGTGTGCTTTGCACCGCAGGTAAGCATGTAACATGTTGGACTCCAGGAGAGAGGAGAATTATTGATCTGTGGTTATTTTCTGAGCCATTAACTGATCCTGGTGTACTTCATGATAGAATAAAGCATCATCTGTTTTTTGTTATTGTACCGTTGCAGTTCCAAAAAAGGAATACTTTATTAAAAGAATAACAATTTATCACATCTGTTTCCTTTTTAACCAGCCGCTTAACGAAGCAGTCAAATAAGCCTTTCAGACTGCTCTATGTGAAGGGAATACATGCTGTACTTCTTCCCCCTACCTTTCCCTCACTCACTGTCTCTCTCCCTGCCTGTCCCTAAAATGTCCCTGCTGGGGATTCTATCTCCTGGTTCCTTTTGAAGCAGTGGCCTCTCTTTGCCTCCATTATCTTGTAATTTGTGAGGGATTACGCTCTGGAGCGCACACAGTCCACCCCGTTGCTTAAGAACTGTGACAGCTTACAATAATTGCCATGCTAATTAGCAGGAACTAGCCCAGTGCGCTGCTTTCCCTCGCCAGACCAGATTTGATGAATATGCTTTGATTAATGTCTGTGTTTCCATAACTTCCAAACCACCGTAATTGAAAATATCACTGAACAAATAAAATGTAGACACTGTTGTTTTTCAAGACAAAGAGAAAACCTGTGTTCAGCCCTGCCATTGAGTGTTTTGTTCAGGTGCTGGACCAGTGCAGGGAGCAGTATTATAATTACAATAAGATCAATATAGACATCCCTGGAGTGAGAAGGAAATTATGATCAGCTAGACCATAATGAGTTAAAAAGGTAGCCTTCAACCCACAATGCATTTCTCAACTGATGAAAGCAACAGCTCCTTTTTGTCAATAACATTAGAGCTGTATGTAGGGCATGCCAATAACTACAGCCAAAAAACAGATATGTGCGTTGGCTTAGAATTCAAATAAACCTGTAAAGGGTTTTTTGTCTTTCCTCTCCCTGCAACGTCCACCAGACCTAATCTGTGTAACAGGTGAGTGGTCTAAGATTGAGCACTTTTTCCCTCTATTGTTCTGCAGCATCATTTTGGCACAACACAGCGACTTAAAAAGACAGCGTGCGTTGAAGCGACAAGCACTCGACAAACACTGGCGTTCATCGTCAGTGATCACTGACTACAAAACCATTAAATCTACAGGTTTTGCAGAGAGGTCTGTCTTTGTTTCACAAAATTGTCATGATTTCTGACTTAGTTCCCTTTAATCCTAAGTCATGACTAATTCTGCAGTGTTTCTGATGCATGCATTTGTACTATAGGCACAGCTGAGTTTGGCTCTTTGGAGCTCTGTTGGTTGGCTCATGTTACTTTGAAAAGCCACTGTGCTGATTTACAGACTTATTTTGCAGCTGACGAATGTTGCTATTTCAAATTCAAATGACCCACCTCTGTGGCATTGTTTGTGCACAGGATATTGTGGCTTCATCATTCAACCCACATTCCACTGGGTGTTCATCTTATTTTGTCCACCCCCTGAAGCTCTGCTGTGTATTATCCTCGCCTGTGATTGACGTACCAGGTGTACACAGCCTCTCAAGAAGACATCTCTCTTCTCGCAGGTGACTAAGTGACTCATCTTTGAAGTCCTCTCCGACACATACCTTCATTATAGCCACCCTCTCTGCCAGATATGCACGTATCTCAGGAGACCTAATTGCTTGAAGTAAGCGGGGCCCTCAAAGCCACACACAGAGAATTGACCTTCAATGCCTCAAAAATGTCTGCAGCTGCAGTTTTCCACACAGGATAGTGGAGCCCAAAATGTCCAGGATGAATGACCTTTAAAATGTAAAAGTAAGGTGATGTGTAGACAGAAGCCCAGAAAATAAGCCCAGTTCTAACCTATGTGGGCATCACCTGGTGAAGGAAATACTTCCATCTAGTGTACAAGCACAGAATTTTGCTCCAGGGAGTAATTAGATGAACAGTTTATTAACGCTATCGACTTACAACCAACAACATATTGTTTTATGTACATGGCACGAATTAGCTTTTTTATGTGTTTATCAGAGTGTAACACTCACCACTGTAGTCTAAATGTCTGAAAATCTTCAAATGCATTGACACTGAGGGAAATAATATGTAACTGAGTGGAAAGCAAGGAGAAAAATCATCTGTCCTGCATTCTGTTTTATTAGTCAGAACCACTGTTATAGTAGTAAAAAATGTAAAATAGTTTCCCTTACAGTGATTTCATACGAGGATGTTTTATTATGGCTAACCATCGTCTGGGAGAGGCTAACAATGGTCAGCTTAAAACAGATGCATTACTTACCTGTAGTCCACAAACAAATTAATTCTCATTGGCAAAGGGCAGCTGGGAAAGAAACTACAAACATTGGTGGATGTTTGATTGACCGTTGTTCAGCTCAGATTAATATAGTACATTTTTAACAAGCAATCATTGGCACTTAAATTCTTAAATATCAGTCTCCCTAAAACAAGAATAGAGTCACTCAAGCAAAAAAGAGCTTAAATATAAAAACAAATAGTAGTACGAGAATAATAGAATAAATGAACACGTAGAATATAAATTATACAACTAAAATACAAATTTTAAATAAACAGCATAGCTTACCAATTATTTCTGACTTTAACCCTGCAATTCCAAGTGTATCATATTTGATACATGAGTTTTTGAGACCTCTACATCATCAGAATTTTTTTACCTGAAAAATGTGGAAAAAAAAGATAAAAATGTCAGATGACAGAAGAATTATACAAATTGAAGCTCATATATGCTCAAATAATTCTTATTTTTTCATTTCTAAGGAGGTTCAATAAACAAAAACAATCTGGCAATTATTTTGTGGCTCACAATTTACAGGGTAAAAAATAATAGAATTCAATGGATAGTTTAAAAAAAAGGTATAAAAGTTCAGGTTATAGGAACACTTGATCCGATAAGCTTCACTGGCATCTTGCAAAAATAAAGAATAAATAAATCAAATAAAAAAGAAAGAAAGTAGCTAATATTATTGTTTGTTTGTTGTTCTGTATCTTCTGTCTTCTTGTTTATTCGGTAAGTTTGGGTGGGTGGTGGGGGTCGGGACACCCACACTGTCTCTGGCCTTGCTCCGGCCCTGCAGACACCCACCTCAGCAGCTGTCTGGTCACGTGACGGCCTCTCACGGCTGTCAGCTGATTGGCCCGTTTGAGCTGTGAAAGTGTCGCCTGTCTCAAGTGTGGCCTAAACCGGACGAAAGTTGGGTGAAGGAAGAGCTGAATATCCCGTCTTGTAAGTCTGCAGTCGTCACCCAAGTCCTCAGCTAACCTTGGCTAACAACAACAAGTCAAGTTAGTGCTCAGGTAAAGTTTTTAGTTGGCCCTCCACAATAAATAAACAGACAGCTACATGAACAGACATGACATTTAGACCTGATAAAATGCTAATTTAAATGTGCATCTAAAGCTTTAACTGAGAAGATTTATTTGCCTTTGCTGGTTTTATAGTGATATTTTGTCTCAAATATCTTTCTTTTTGTTTGTTTGTTTGTTTTTGTTTGCTTGCTTGTTTGTTTTTGTTGTTTTTTTCTTACCATGAATAACTTTTCATTATTGGAACAAAGTGCTCATGGAGGCAGACAGACTCGAGGACCAGCTTCTGCTTCATGCTAAAGAGGGCAGCCGTCCCCAGGTCCAGAGGCTCCTTCAGTCCAGGACTGACCCCAGGGGATCCCTCAACATCAACTGCAGATGTAAGTAAAAGGGAGATGCACCTTCCAGGATAACATAACTCATAACTAACATAAGATGGCGTTGGTCATCTTCATTTCCTGTCTCTGCAGCGAGGTCAAAGGCCAGCCCGGGGTGGACAGCCCTCCATCTGGCCTGTCACTTTGGACACAGGGACGTGGTGGAGGAGCTGCTCAAGGTGAGAGCTGATATCACTCTTGCTGTGTTTTTTTTTTTGTTTTGTTTTTTGTTGGGTTTTTTTGCCAGTGAAATTCACCACATGGAATACATTTGCAGGCTGGTGCTGATGCAAATTTGCAGACTAACACTGGGGACACACCTCTGCACGAAGCGGCCCACGCGGGAAGAAAGGTAACACATTAAAGAGCAAGAGCTCCCTTTTTGTCCTTCGTGTGTTGTGATATAGTCTCCTCTCGGCTAATTTAAAGTCTGCTTCAATCGCTGTCATGGACTTTCCCTTCCCCGCCCCTTGAAGCTTTTGTTTGGCAATGACAAGTGATGGCCACTATTTTTTTTTCTTCTTTTTTTCTCTCAATTTTGGACCCTGAAGGAGATTGTTCTGTTGCTGCTGCGGTATGATGCCTGCTCCAGCATAATCAATGGAACAGCTCAAATCCCCAAAGATGTCACAGAAGATGATGAAATCATTACAATGCTGGAGGGTATGAAATGATGGGACATTTTTTTTCCTTCTTTTTTTTATGGCTGATTGTTTCTCATTACTGTAGATCAGCTGCCCTTGTTCTCAAATAGAGTTTGGTGTGTGCAGCTGCAGAGAGAAGAGAGACGAGAAGGAGGGAGGAGAAGCTCCTGGAAGCGGCCAGAGAGGGAGACATCTCCACTCTGTCTAAGATGGTTAGCGTCTGACCTTTTCTAAGAATCTCCAAGAACTGTGGCTGAATAAATTGTTACACTGACAGCATCTGTCTTATTCACAGTAAATCAGTACCTTTCATATTCTTTGTGTGCCTGAAATTATAACTGCAGATTACATTTAGATTTCTTTTAGTCTGAATTAATAGTCATAAAACACATTAATGTAGAGTTTCAATTCGCAGAACAAACAGATTCTCTGTAATCTTTGAAAAACCATAAGGTATAAGGTGGTTACATCAAATGTGTACATAGAGATACCTTTCCTTTGTGTAAAAAAGGTCAATGTGAGTGTCCTCTGTCATTGATCTGTCTTCTGGTCCTCAGCTGAGAGGGAAAGAAGCTCCAGATATTCACTGCAGGGACTCTGTGGGGAACACGCCCTTACACTGTGCAGCCTACAGAGGGCAGAAGCAGTGCATTATAAAGCTGCTCAAGTCTGGAGCCAGCCCCTGTTTAAAAAACAACAACGGTAAATCACTGAACTTTAAACATCACATCTTATTATTCTGACAAATGTCTTATTAGTGCAGTAGTGTTTACAGTGCCGATTCACTGAATCTGAGCAGTCCATCACAATTTGTTTTCAAGGAACACACACTGCAGTATGTTCTGCTCGATGTTTTTGCTGCCTATTGCAAGATAATTTATTGTGTGGTCGATTGTGTTGCAGACCAGACGGCATTAGACCTCGTCCGCAGTCATGAATTGAGACTGATTCTAGCAGCCTATCAAGACAAGGTGAGGGTAAATAAATTCTTTTTAATCGCTCTATTAATCATGTTTTCTCCTTTCAAGGGAGGTATATGAATAAAGATACAGTAGCACATTTCTCTACCTCTTTATATCTATTGTGAAAAAAGTAGTGCATGTGCTGTGAATCATTGCCAGTCAGTCTGTACAAAGCTCTCAGCTCTACATCACTTATTAAATTTGGTATTTAGGTCATGATCTGCAAAGGCCGATTCCAAATTATTTTAGTGATCCTCTGGCCTCTCTTCACCCCACCATACTGCCAGAATCTTGTCTGAAAAAATTTGATGGTTTCTCTGAAATTTACTGAGCTCCGTCCCTTTTTCCCAAAAGATTAAACATTCCGATTTTGGGCTGTCGTTGAGCAAATAACTCAACACTTCTTCAACACTTGGGGTGTCAAGTTGAAGATGGAATGTTTGAATCTTGTCTTTTAGGAAAAAGTAGACCTCACTGTCCTACTCCTGGCCCTAAATATAAATGTAAACTACAATCTTTCCGTGCTTCCTCTTTTTACATATCTCTGTATGTGTTCACATTAGGCCTGGTGACTGTGTAGAAAAAGCCACCCAAGTCAGCAGTTCTTGCTGTTGCTTGGATGTCTGATGAGCCTGGCACAGCTTCAGCGCAGAGCATTGCATAGTCATGGTGGAAAAAAAAACTGTTAGGCACTTAGCCATTACATCAATTATTTTAAAAAATCACATTATTAACTTCAGAATCTAGGCAGGTTGTAGAGTAAAGTGTTTCTGGTCTCACCAAAAACCCTTCAATATTGTCAATCAGACTCCATGTGTACAGAGTCTGAGAATTATTATTTTTCCCTCAAAGGATGAGAGCAGTGGTGTGCAGAAGATTGAAGGCCCTCTCTGGAAGGTACCCAGATGTTGAAGTGTATTCTTTTCTCACTTAATATGTCAGGCAATGTTTCTTGGACTCCTCCACATTTGATGGTATAGACTTTTTTTTCATAGTGCTCAACACACCGTATCACTATTGTTATATAGAAAAGGTCCCTTCAGACCCTTTCATTCCTTATTATTCAGTGTTTTGTAACGAATCTCTTAAAGTGTTACTTTCATTCACATCTTTGGAAGACCAGTAATAAAACATCTTAAAATTCTATAACCAAATTTTCTCCTCTCCATGTGTCTCTGACAGAGTTCACGCTTTCTTGGATGGCGATCGCACTGGGTGGTAATTGAGGATGGAACTCTCTCCTGGTACCACAGAGAGTGAGATAACTTTATATGTATGCAGCTTTCTTAAGCTATAAAGTATAGAA
>JAOXYL010000071.1:11373801-11389510 GCA_028564955.1 Terapon puta
GCCTTTTGTCTCTGTGATCTCTCATCCGTTTCTTTTTCCAGGGCTGATGCACTGGCTGGTGTCAGAAAACAGGGCTGTAAGTCTTTAACGCAGGCCTACTGCATGGTAGGTACTGTAGGAGCGGATAGAGGCTCATCACAACCGATTAATCTACATGACTACACAGGGATTCTCAGTCCTTAGATGCCTCGGTTGTGATCATGTACTTATGACATGATGATGTTGGACATCTAGTGCAGTGAACATGTGTCATTTTATTGTGTCATTCCAGGTCAAACCATGGGATCATTGCTTCTTCATGCTCAGGTGCTTTGACGACACTGTACATTATTTTAAGGTTCCCTCGAAGACAGATTCAGTGGCAACCAGAAAAGTGAGATGAGATTCACCTTCTTTATTGTTGCTATGTCCTCACCTCCCTGAACAATGTGTCTGATCTGTCTTAAGCATACGGAGGTGACTAAATGTAACTGTGTATTTGCCCACTCAGAGATGGTTGGACGCTTTTGAGGCACATTCGTCATACAGCACTCGCCACTGCACCCGAGAAGTGACCATTGACGATGCAGATGGTGTCAGTGGCGAAGCAGTGAAGAATCTGTCAGAAGCTCTTCAGGTAGAATCAATTTCAGACTTTTTTTATTGGGTGTATTATTGGGTGACAGTAGGGTAGAAGTGCTATTCAGGGTTGTGCATTCCAACATGTAAGTGTCTCTCCTCCTACAGACAGCCAACAATTTCCATCAGAAACTGGAGAGTGAAGTGTCAATATTTCTGTCGATGGTGAAGAATGAGGAGAATTGCGGTAGGAGCCCTGAAACTGGTTACACGTGTAGTTTATTCAATATATTTGTGAACTACTGAAAATATTAGTAAATGAATTGTGTAGTTAGTGAACAGATGTATAAATTCACTGATTAAATCGTGAAGCATATAATCTCATATAAAGATCTTAATTTAAAAAATTATCAGTTATATGTCTAACTATGTCTGAATGAGTCAACACAATGGTGACTGAGCCTTTGGCCCACTGGTGTCTTAACAGGTGCTTCAAAAGACCGCAAAATGTCAATCTTTGAGATTAAAACTTTAAAGGGTGAAAACATTTTTATAAATCTGTCATGAGATGATACATCTTTTTAGATCTACAAAAACGATTGTGTTTAAATAATCTGAAAAAAGGACCATAGTGCATACAGATTATGGAAGTGCACAGTGTGTTATAAGAGTTCATGAGTTGGCATTGTTTTGTGTCACGAAACAAAATTATTGACATCTGTGTCCTAAGCCCTGCGACGTGTCATTTGTCCATGTTAGCTACACATTTCCAGCCTCTAAAATGTGAGGATTTTTCTTTTTCTTATTTTGTTTGGGTTTTTATTTTCTGTTTTGTCTCAGTGTGCATTGCAAATTGTTGGGGCGTGGATTGTCACACAAAACCACCTATTTGAAATCACCCTGCATTCTGGGAAACACTGGGTATATTATGGGACAATATGTGGACTAAATGTGCAAGTGGTGGATCATAGAAATAATCAACAGATTAATTAGTATTAAAGAACCATTGCTTGCAGCCAAATGTACATCTGCACTGAAAACTGATTTTTTTTTTTTTTTTAAGCATTGGCTGCCCCTCTTTTAATGAAAGCCAAAGAGACCAGTGAGCTCTCCAATGAAACCTGTGCTGCACTCCATCTGTGCCTTGACCTGCTGTCTAAACAAGAGGAGGTAGGGAAGCATCATCATGTTTCAGCGCGTATGGTGTTGGGCTCACTAACAAACATACAATACAGTACAGTTGCCTTCAGTGTTTGGGCTTTATTTCACCATCATAACATTCTTTGCACATGATTAAATACAGCCAGAACCATAACTACTTTGGAGGACAATTTTCAAAGAAATTAGACCTTCAAGTGAAGTCTAATCTAGTCATGCAGAGTCTCCCACTTATATTTGATATAATAGTTCTGGAAGTTAGTTTTCGTTTTACATTAGCTGCAGCCCACTGAGCATGTATGAATCTTCATCCCATTGACTCCCATACCCTCACCCATGTGCTGTGCTTCTATTGGCTAAATAGATTATATTGAATGATTACAAAATCCCGAAGCTCCGCCCCCTTACGTTAGCTTCCTCATATGATCAGTTTGTGTGTGCGAGTGTGTGCGTCTCTATCCACCTGTCCCAGTGGCCGTGCTGTGCCCTTGGGGAGTGGAGGAGGGGGGGAGGGAGGTGAGCAAATGAACAGTTCGGTAATCACTGGCATGTCTGTAGGAAGGACACAGGCAAGATCCGCTTTTATGCTTAGGTCTGCACTCGGCTCGCAGATCAGTGTAGACACACACACTCACACACAGACACCCTTGGACTTGGATCCACACACTCTCGCTGTAGGGAAAGTCTGTGCATTGAGCGAGGGAACTGAAGCGCGTGCATATTCACAGGCTCAGCTGGAGATGCATGCATTCACCCTCGCACAGTGAAAATACACGCTCGCAGGCACACTTCCACATGCCAGAGCATCTGAGCGCAGGAGGAGGAAGACACAGTGACGGTACTCTCATCCCGGATCTGCACAGGTACAAAGCAAAGTGTTGTATCTTCTCGTATCTCATCTTTGTTTTATGTATTTATTTATTTATTTTTTATTTTTTGCAATTAAACAACTGGCAGCGTTTTGTAGGCTGTTCCCCCAGTGACTTGGCGTAAGCTGTTTGAAGTTTGGCACAGATTGGGTTTTTAGTCTGACGTTTTTAGTGTCTGAAGCATTAGCATAGGCGACAGCGATTAATCAATATGCCAGGTCATTCCTAAGGATTTCACTATCTGAATTTGTGAAACTGAGCATGTTTGAACTGCCGCTGAACACTACGCTGCTCGTTGCATCTTTTTTAATGAGATCAGTTTATAATGTAATGCGTTCTGTCCAAGTGAGAGCACAGGGGAGGGATAGATCAAATTGCCATGAGGACTTATTTGATATGGTGATTATTTAAGTTAAAATGATTTGATTGATTTAAAATGTTCATCGTTGCTTCCAGTGCAGCAGCAGTTCTTCTGTGTTTCGCTGTGCTGTACCAGAAGAACTGAAAGATCACACGTTTTTGCCTCATTACCATTTTCAATTGGCACTGTGTCAAAATACCACGCTAAAATGCTGAGAATGTATCTACTGAATGCTGGTTATACTGTGATGGATACTACAACTCTCTGACTGTAAACCCACTGGCAAAGCAGAAATTAAGATTGCATTTATACTGAGACACAATTGAGGACTTCTGTGTCTATGTGTGTGTGTAATGGGAACATTAATTTTGCATCATATACTGTAAAACTCTGCTTTGGAAGTCAGCTGGCCATAATGCTGCACTGTAATGCCCAAATGCTGCGTGTTTACACAGTGATGTGTGCATTGCCAAAGCACATTATCTTAGTATGAATTGGCAACAGCTGCCGTCCTGTCACAAGGAATAACTCTGCATTGTTATCACAGGGAGTCTGAGAGGTAACAATGGTCGCTGAATTAATTTATGACAACCAGACAGTGTAATAATACGGAAATGTCTTAACAAGCATGTTACATCCACTAAGCTGGTGCCACTACATGTACTAACTGGATTATATTTCCTACACTGCTGACTGTAGTAGGCAGTATTAGCTCTAATCCCACATGCTCATTGTCACAAATGCTTCTGTCAGTGCCACTCGCACTTTTTTCTACAGTACAGTACATTACATACAGTAGTCACATGCTTTTTGTAAATGTCCTTTGACGTCCGGGCAGATGTGAAATTAGAAGAGTGTGATTCATGGGGTTTTTGGAGCAATTACAGCGTTCCCCTTCAGCACTGAATGTGTGGTCTGACCCATTTCAGCAGCTGCTGCAGAACTAAAGCATGGCAGTGAGAGTTCCACATTTATATTGTACACACAGCAGGGCACAGTATGATTGGTCGGTGACCACATTGCAATGGAAGTGGGGAGATCTGTGCTCCTAACTTTTCTTCTTCACAAGAAAACATTGTCATAAAGATTGAGCTGCAAAGAGACTATCCTGGGCAGAAACTCTCTCGGGGGATGTGTCAGTAACCGTCACACACACACACACAGCACAGATCTATAAAGCCAGCCTTTCTCTGTGTTTCTTAGGCAGGAGGCTTCCACACCTGTCAAGAAAACAAATGGAGGCTTACAGCATGAAACCACTTAGCAGTGACACACAGATAAGCAGATCTGTCAGTTTCTATTGCTCTGAAGGGTGTAGTGGCAGCATACCATCTTTTTTTTTTCCTCTGCAATGATTCATAATTTCTGCCTACTGACTGTAAGAAAGAAGATTGCCCTTGAAATCCTTGGGGATCGACGGTGACTCAAAGTACTGTTTGGCCTTTACTTGAACTATCGCGACATAGGTAACTGACCTACTGACTGTCATCTTCGACCCAGGAAAGACCTCACTGTTTATGGATGGATGTTCTTGTTGGTTCCTGCACTGACTTCCTGTTTTTTTAATGTTATACAAGATCTGCATAAGTGGAAGAAGTATCTATCTACCCTTTTGGATTCTGACCTTTTATCCAAGGATGCATATGTATAGAAAGGTACCCGGGAGTATTTCTGTGTAATTGGTTGCTGCATCTCTTTAATGCACCGGTGCTCACATCACGCTTGAATGAAATAATTTTAGTTGCTTAGCTCCCAGCCATCAATGTACCATTACAGCTACCACTGAGTATTGTATAGAGCGACAGTAAATTTGCCTCTGAGATTCCCTTCCCCTTCAGCAGAGAAAACAAATTTTAGAACAAAGTAAAAAGCGCTACCCTTTGGGGTGTTGGCCAAGGAGAAGCTTCCCTCCCAGGCTCCAGCAACAGCTACTGCACACAGCCTCAGCAGGGCTTAAAATAGCGCTGTTTGTGCTCAGGCGAGAGGATGCAGTGATGGCAAAAGAGCTGGCTGGGATAGTTACACAACAAATTGTTCTGTCTCTGGATGGGCTCTTACGCCAAGTGCATGGGACAGGGAGTGTTAACGCAGGCTCCTCCACAACGGGCTTTACTTTACGCCATACAGTACATGTAAAACCAGGCTTGGGGCTTTGTAAGGACAATGCCATTTGGACACACATTTGATATGTCAGACAGGTCATATTAGATGGTCTTGCAGTGTGATCTTGGAAGCACGCTAGTTGCACATTTTGGCAAATTGGCAGACAGCACAAACATTTTAGAACAACAGGATGATGTTCATGATATTTAGCTCAAGTGATGTTTTCCTTAGCATTAATTTGCCAGTTAATTTTGGAAAAGCATAGGATGTTTGTGTGCTTCCCAGATAAGATTATGTCACTGAACAGAAACTGCACGTGTACACCGATACTGTCTCCTCACACGGACTTAAAAGGTCCTGAACACACAGTATATTGAGTGTGATGGCACGAAGGGTGAAAGTGAGAATTTGGTCCTCGACGGTAGGTGTAAGACAGCTGTTGAACCTTGTGTGAAAGAAGCTGTGTCTCAGCTTCTGTCACAGCTACAGCAATGCACGTACAGTATTTTGCCTGTTTATAAAGAGACTGTGGATAATGTATAGACAGTTGACAAATCAAAGGAAAAAAACGGAATAGATGAGTGGAAAGAAATCATAAATGCGCATCCCGTGCTTCCATCATGCTGTGGAGGGCGAAGTCGCTGGCATGGTTTGACCTAGTTTGTCCCCTTAGAGGAAAATCAGTATGAAGTTGTTCTGAGGGATCACTTTTATCCTATGATGAAACATTTCTTTCCTGATGGGATCCGTCTCTCCCAGGATGTCAGTGCCCTCATCCACAGTACAGGAGGGGTTACTGATTGGTTTGAGTATGAAGTCACCTGATCTCAAACAATTGTACATGTATAGAAGATTTTGATCTGACATGTTCAACAGTACATGTTTGACACCACCATCATTAAAACACCAAATGAGGGAGGAACATCTCCTCTAGTAGAGTTCAGAGACTTAAAGAATCAATGCCAACAAGCTTGAAGCTGTTCTGGCAGCATGAAGTATCTACAGGATCCACATATTGCTTCATGAGTCATTCTTACCTGGCTGTATTGTGTGTGTGTGTGTCTATAAAGATGTTTTGCTGAAAAAATCTTAGTTACAAAGGAAACCAGGTTTTACAGTATGTAATTCAGTCATTTTATTCACAAAATAAATCCATAGCTGGCTGCTGAGGTCGACTGTTGGAATCAATATTTTTTACAAATGTCTCAATCAGCAGCATTGAAGTTTTCTCATCAAAAGAAAGAAATCAGCAGTTAGGTAAATCTTTCTCTCAGTGTTTTCATTGCCTCATCCATCATGTGTAGTTGATCTCCTCCACAGAAGAGTCTGGCATACTTTTTGTTCCCAGAATGAAGTTGATGCTGCTGCAGGGCCATTGCGTATAACATCTACATTATATATTATAAAAGAGTTTCGACAAGATGAGCACATTTTGAACACAGCCGCAGACACCAGGTTGTCGTTGTTCATACGAGAGATCAAGAACATCTCAGCGAAAAATGTCCCCAAATTTTTATTTTTTTTACCTTGTTGATCATGTAAAATCTCTGTGGTGGTTCCTGAAACATCGGCCCCATGATGGTTATTGCCATATATCTGGAGGGGGAAACTGGTGAGCCACAGACACACTGGGTTACAGGCATGAATTATAATCCACAGTGTTAGCACATCAGCAGATGGGTTGGCAGGTGTTTCTTTGTGTGTGGCTGTGCACACAACTGATAATACTTCAGGCAGTGGAAGAGACGAGAATGAACTTTAATAGAAGACATTGGCTTTGCTTTGCTGTCTCAGATTTACAGTGTGATTTACAAGCTCCTGTTCCTCTCAGCCTGTGCTCCTTCCTCAAGGTGACTCTGGGAGTTTTTTAAACCGTGAAGGCTCTGCTCCACTTTTATGATCAGTGCACTGACTGACTTTTTTTCTTCAAGAATGTTTCTTTTTTTACCTGTTAATAATATTAAAAATGTAGACTTCATAGATGTCCTTTTTAAAGGAGTGTGTGCAATTTTTAAAAGAAAAAATGTTATAGCCATTATCTTATTCTGTATCATTTTTGGTAGCATCTGTGGATTTTTTTTGCTTGGTTACCCATCTTCTTTTTAGTTAGTAAAGGGCACACAAAAGCACAATAGGAAACACTGATCTGGTCTGTCGCATAGTGGCCTGGCTCAGGTTGCTCTGAAGGGACACTCAATCCTGGGCTACAGAGCTCACGGAGACAGGGGTGTTTGGTTCCGACTGGAGGAAACCAGATCTGTGGGAAGGGTTAGAACAATGACCTGCTATCAGAACCACAAAGATGGACACACCGTGACAGCACAAAAGCAAATCAATACCTTCATAGCAATCAAACCATCAGTAAATCACAAATTTGCCAGTGATACTGTCTTTATTGGACACAAGGGCCACAAGTATGAGCTTATTCTCTTTTTAATTACGCTCCCTTGTTGCCAGTGTGTATTTTATCTGGTGCTTATGTGTCTGCAGGTGTGGAGCTTGAAGTTAGAGCAGGAGGTGGAGAAGAACAAAGCTCTAACAGAGGCTCTGCAAACTTTGGCAACTGAGCATCACGAACTCCAGCAGTCCCTGTGTAAGAGCAGAAGGTCGTCCACCCTCAGCACACTCACTGAAGATGACTTCTATGACGCTGTGTCAGGTCAGCACCCCTTGGTGGACCGTGAAGTAATCATGAACTTACTGGGGTTACTCAAGATCAGTACAGTACATCTTGTTTTTCATGTCGTGTGTTGGCCAGGTCATAAATAATTCAAATTATGTCTCAAGCATTATGTGCAGGATTTCCTTCTCTGGTAACTTTCTACTTAATGTTGAACTTTCAATAATACCAAGTGAAGACCATTGGTCATTGAACTGTGCTCATCTCTCCTATTGCAGTGCTTACCTTAAAGATATAAATGTTTTGCTCTATACTGTTAGTTAAAAAAAAACACATGATAAGTCGGCCCATGTTTGGATTGTTTTGTTCATGTGTGCAATTATGCAGGCAGTGCAGGTCCTGCTGCTGTTTAACAATCTGATTTCAGTAAAGTTAGAATGAGCAATGCACCAACATTTTTGCATACTAAAGTTATGGGTGTAAACAATGCACAGTTTAAGCATAAAAAATAGGCTTTGCAAATATTTAATGAGGATGATGCTTAACATGGTTTTTAAGGCTTTAAGAACAGACACAGTGAGTTTGAGAAGCGGTGAATAGAGAACTGTTGACGAGATATTTTTTTCTTTCAACATTTACTGGAATTATATTTACATACTTTTGTCAGAAGTCGCCTCTAGCAGTCCATCTTGTTCTGGAATCAAACAGCCTCAAAGGTACTCAGCTCTCATTTTAGTCACAGAATAATAAGCTTGGTTAAGAAATGCAATGTGTGTGCGTAGGTTTATCCAAAGACACTGCCAGGACAACACTGCCAATGCCCCCTTCTCTTATACTCAAGGGTAATGAGACACTCTTATTGCTTGAGTTTTTCAAGTACAATTAATCAGTGGTTAAGAGGGATTAGTGTTTTTCTATGCTGTTTGTTTACTATGTACAGTGTCCCAGTTGATGGCAATATACTGCATCGTACAAAGTTTGCCATGTTGTTTACCTAAATGGCTCGCCATGGTGATTATGTACAGTAGACTTCCTTCTACAACATGTTTGTGCACTGTGGACCAGTCTTTCTCAAGCATCATTGCATTATTCATAGATAGCCTTGAGTTATCTACTAGCCAGAGACACTCTGCCCATAGACTCTACACTGTGTTCAGCATATTTATGAGAATTTCCACATGATGAGCCGAGTGTGTAAAAGCCTGTTATGGTTTTTTTTGTTTGTTTGTTTATTTACTCAGAGGATGTTTACGTTGAGTCTATGTTTTATCTGTTGGTACCTAGAAACACAGCGCTTATGGTACGGCCATGCAGCTGTTTGTCTCAAACAGAAAATTCTGTCAACACAGTATTCAGCACTGACAATACAGTCCTCCATCATGGAGTGTACAAATACCAGACTATTCTCCCCCGCCTTTGTGTGTGTGACAGTACCTGTAATGTCACTGACAGCGCTGGCCAGAGGAGGAGCAGCGTTCAGCGAGCTCAGGGCAAACAATGTTGGAGGAAATGAAGCCTCTTTGTGGCCTCTCATTGGAACACAATCCTCAGGTGGGGCTAGCAGTAGGGAGGGGGAGGCTGGAGAGGAACCTGGAGCACAAGTGCTTATTTGCAGACAGTATAGAGTTCAGGCTGCAGCTTCTCTGAACGCTGTATGTGTGTATATGTGTGCGTGCATGCATGGATGTGTGTGTGTGTGTGTATTTTTGCGTGCGCATATGAATGTTGACCTGACACACTTGGCATGACCTGGCATCTGCCCCCTGCCGCCGCTGTCGTCCCACAGAGTCGGAGTCGGAGCTCTCTGTGAGCGGCTTCCTGTCTGTGGCCAGTCACTCCTGTGAAGAGGACGAGGGGAGAGACACCCCCCTTCTCAGCAGCCTCCGCCATCCCAGCGCACTCAGGGGGCCTGCCGGAATGTCAGGGGAGGGTAACCATGGCAACCGACCAGCCCAGTGCAATGGAGTCGAGAAGCACAGGTGGGACACGCTCCAGTTATGATGTCATGCTTGTTTACCGGCTTGAATGATGGCAAAGAAAAAAAGACAGGTGGAAATGTAACATCGGATGTGCTGGGTGCTCTCCAGAAAACCTATTTGCTGTTTATTATGTGCAAGGCAAAGATGACTATCATAACTGACGGCGGGGATCAGTAGAATCAAATTCTACATCGCTGAGGAACTTGGATAAATATCCTGCATGTGCCTTGATACAATGCGTGTTTGATGACAGGTTGCACACCTCAATCAGCAAGAGGATATGCTAGTATAAGCAGGGTTGGTGTAATGGGATACCTCCTTTCCACTCCAGTCTGTTTTTGCAGTCAGGTGTTGTTTGAGCACCCAAGCCTCAGAGAATAGCCTGTTTTGTTTTTCCTGACAGATCCAACTCTCCAAGCGAACAATCAGCACAGAGCTCTGTGTTTATTGGTGGTGGTGGTGGTGGTGGTGGAGGGGGCTTTTCGTGAAGACCTGACAATCTCTTTCATTTCTGTGGATGCTGATTCTGGCCTGGCCCCTCTCTTCCTTAATCCAACAAGTGATCCATGAATAATTTAGCATGTGCTGGCTCAGAGTAGGAGTTGGAGGAAAGGGGGCTTGCTTGCTGGCTAACTCTGTGTGCGTGCGCATGAGTGTGTGTTGTCCATTAAAGATTTATGAGGTGTCTGTTTATTTTGAATTACTCCTGTCATTCAAAGATTCATTTGTCCCTGGTTGCCTGTAGAATGGTTAAAGTCTAGTTGCTTAACATTTCTCTCACTCTTTACCTGTCTGTAAAGACAAAGCCTGCCATACATTGTGCCAAAATTTTTTTAATAATTTATCTTTTAACTTAATTTGAATAATTTAACTTTTGATGCATGTTATAATGACTTGATAACTGATATATCTCATCCACATAGAGTCCTGCTTTACTTCCAGGTTGGTTAGTGTTTCAGTAGACTGTACGGAATATTTCAACAGATGTGATCTGTATTTCAGAAAAACTAAAACATGAAAATGTTTTTTTGGTGAAATTAGAGCAGCTCTCCAAAAAATCTTCAGACATCTACACATATTTTCTTTAGAAAATAGTAAACTCCATTATCATGTCTTTCACAAAGAAGTTTCTTTGTTTAAAAAAAAGAATTGTCTGTGATGGAAATCAAACGCACCCAGAAGTACAGACTGCCATGCATCACTGCTCTGCTCAGCCTACAGATGGAGCGCCCCCCCCACACCCATACGTCTCTGTTTATTTAGCTGAAGTAATGGCTTTTATTTGTGTAGTTGCTTCAGCGCTCAATTTAAACAAGGACACCATCTGCCTCCAGCCACCATACCTAGAAGACAGTCATGGTCACAGCACAGAACAGATTTAATGAAGCACCTCACTTTGAGAGGCTAAGTTTAAAACATACAAAGTACATGGGGTATACTAATGTAATCTTTAAAAAATGATGTGCCATGGTTCATGAGACAAGTTTATTTTGCAACCAGTCTTGAAAAACAGCTCACACAGTCGTACATTCATTCATGTGTATTGCATGAGGTTTGACCAGAGCAGCTGAAAGCTCATTAGCTCACAGGTGTCGGATGACTTTGTTCCAAAATGGTGGTTCAAGCTATGTTGTCTGCTCTTAAAACAAAACAGTGCTTTTAACATGGTTTACTCAGCACTTGCAGTTTACTCACTTGGATTTATGCTCAGTGTCATATTAAAACTGTAGATACATTTGAGAGTTAACGCGACAGGATCAGTGTTTTCCTGTTACAAGTTGCTTACCTCACACAAAATACACAATCTAATTTTTTCATTGATAATTAAAAAATATTGAAATTCCACATAGATGAATATTATGACATAATATCCTCATTAATGTGCTGTGTCATTTATGCTGCTATCAGAACATCTCTGCCGGCTCCCATGTTCTCCAGGAATGACGTCAGCATCTGGAGTATCCTGAAAAAATGCATCGGCATGGTGAGAACAAACTTCCTCCTCAGTTTTACTTTCTGTCTGTTTAAAAAAATAATAAGAATGATTTTTTAAAACTGTTTTGAAGCAGGTTTGTTGACAGTGGTAGAAAAAATGTAAATACTTAGGTAAATGTAATTAATAGTTTTTGCACTTAATACTTTCAGTAGCTTTAAGAGTATAGTCATTAGTATCACTGTCTTGGAGCCCTGAGGGATCTCGGTCGTCTCTCAGCCCCTGCTTGGATTTAATTACATTTACTAATGTCTATTAATGTTTTATTCCCCAATTAAATGTGGCTAATGATTTGTGCATATGCGATCCAGTGGGCAGACAGATGGATATCCAGTCAATATACAGACACTACACCGGGCGTGCATAAAGTTTGCATAACGAGTGTGGCCATGTGTTTTTTTTTTTTTTAATTAAGCTATCTCCTGTCTTATCTCCTGTCACCTCTTGGAAATCACTTCATTTGGTTTTACAGTTTAATGTTACAATAGATAGAATAGTTTTGGTTTGCATCACTATCAAGACACTAAACTGAGCTGTGACTGTTACAGATAAACCCATATGTCAAACACCCAAGGAAGCTTTCTATTTGTCAGATCTAATATAGTTGTATTCAGCTGTATATTTAGATGTGAATAAACAGATTTATACACCCTATGTACACTTGATGAAGATGACATTAAGCACTGTTGTATTGAATTGCATTACATTTCAGAACTGTACCTAAAAATAAATGGTAACTCAGTGGAGAAATACTTGAGACCCGCTGCCCATGCAGTCGTCTGTCTTCTCAGTTTCTTTGATCTTCTCCAACATCTTTTCCAGGAGCTGTCAAAGATCGCCATGCCTGTGATATTTAATGAGCCTCTGAGTTTCCTCCAGCGGTTAACAGAATACATGGAGCACACCTACCTCATCCACCAGGCCAATGCAACAACAGACTCTGTCGAGAGGATGAAGGTACCACAATATCCAAATTAACCATCTTGTTATCTAAAAGTAAATGACTTGCAAGAATTCATCTCCAAATTGATGTGTCATTTACATGTATGGCTTCTCTTGTCTCATTATTCATTTGAATCATGTAAAAAGTAGAGCTAACTTTTCATACCTATATAATATAAGTCCTGTACTATTATTTAATTTAATGCTATCAGTATATTTTTTAATTAAAAAGCAGAATGCTATGATGGGACTGAATGATTATATCATATTTTCCATTATTATCAAATATTGAGTTCGCTACCTGAAATTTGGTTATCATGAGTGAATGCTCTGTAGTGTGTTGCAGCGTTTGCTGTGTCAGCTGTAGCATCGCAGTGGGAGAGGACTGGGAAACCTTTCAATCCACTACTGGGGGAGACCTATGAGCTCATCAGGTAAGACCATGGACTCATCGGTACCTTTTTAGAGCCCCCGCGTTTATGAGCACACCGATAAACTAAATATTTAGCATTCAGTGAAACTGATTTTTTTTTTCTTCCCTGCAACACCAAACATGTCTATGTTCTCTATCAGAGAGGATTTGGGCTTTAGGTGGGTGTCAGAGCAAGTAAGCCATCACCCTCCAGTCAGTGCCTTTCAAGCTGAGGGCCTCAAGGAGGATTTTGTCTTCCATGGCTCCATCTACCCCAAACTGAAGTTCTGGGGAAAGAGCATAGAAGCCGAGCCCAAAGGAATCATCACACTGGAGCTGCCCAAGTGAGTGTGCAGTCCAGCATTGGTTTGATTCTTTTTGTGGCAGCATCCTCTTCTGTAACTTTTGTCCTCACCTTTTTTGCTTCTTCATCTCTGCAGGTATAATGAAGCCTACACTTGGACAAACCCCACTTGTTGTGTCCACAATATCATCGTTGGCCAGCTTTGGATTGAGCAGTACGGCAATGTGGAAGTGATCAATCACAAGTAATGGAAATTCTCTTCTCTTTTTTTTCCCCCGCTGTTTTACATGTCATGTTTGTCTGCAATCGCACTCTCGCCTTGGGTGCATGAATATCTTTCTTTTTACGCTCTGCAGTGGAGGGCTGATCTACTTTCAGATTCAGCTTACTGATCATGGGAGCAGAACTAGGACGCTTGCCATTAGAATAGAGGAGCTGGATAATTAATGTTTGAAAGCTTTAGCTTGCAGAAGGAGAATAGTGAAAGAGAATTGGTAAACAGTCTGTCATTCTGTGGTAGGACCGGAGAGAGATGCAGCATGACGTTCAAGCCCTGTGGCCTCTTTGGAAAAGAGCTCCATAAAGTGGAGGGATACATCCTAGATAAAAGGTATCTTCTTCCCTTAATTAGCTATTATTTCATCATTCATGTGATGTTTAATATTGCCTGAAAGTAATGTAGATTTGTCATAAATAAGTACCTTGCTAATGACTTCATCATGTAACCTAACAATGCAGTTTAAATTACAGAAGTTTTCTCTCCAGTTTTGTAAGAACATGAACAGTCAGTGATGATGCATCTAAAGCTGTGTTTTGTTCACATTTATTCTTCGTATGTTTACAGCAAAAAGAAGCTCTGTGCAATATATGGCAAATGGACTGAATGCCTATACACAGTAGACCCTGCTGCCTTCGAAGCCCATAAAAAGACTGACAAAAAGAATGCAGATGAAAAAAAGGGCAACAAGCAGGTATTAAATTTTAATGCTTTTACAGTCACCATGTAGTTAAACATAAACCGGAACTCATGTGTGTGGGTCTCTGTTGTCTCAGAGCAGTGTGGATGAGGAGCCAGAAGAGATGCCTCCACCTGATGCTGAAACGGTCCAGGTCATTCCAGGCAGTGAGCTCATCTGGAAGATAACGCCTCGACCAGAAAACTCAGCCAAGGTACGGGATGGCAGGATGGATTAAAACAGGGGGGAAAACAGGCGTAATAGCTAGAGTCAAGGTTTTTGTGTTATATTGTTGTTTTCTTGTCATTGCTCCCTTAAACATTGTCTCTCTGGCAGTTTTATGCATTCTCTACATTCGCCATGCACCTAAATGAGCTGGAGAGGAGCATGGAGGGGGTTATTCCCCCGACAGACAGTCGCCTCAGACCTGACATCCGAGCCATGGAGAATGGAGATATAGGTACGGTGTATGACCTTGATTTGAGACCCCATTATGCCACAGCAGCTTAAATACCATCTCAGGCTGTTCAAGTTTCCATGTCTGTGCCTTTTGAAGATTTGGCGAGCGCAGAGAAGAAGAGGCTTGAGGAAAAACAGAGAATGGCCCGGAAAAACCGCACCAAGTCAACCGAGGAATGGAAAACCAGGTTAGTCACTGAGTAATATGATGTAATGTCATTTCCTTGCTGCTAATTAGTTTTACTAATTACCTCCCTATTGTCTTGTGTTGTCAACTCGCCTCCCCCTTTGATTATAATTGAGAAGGAACGCTGCGCTTGGTCCAAGGTTTGGTTCAAAGCTTTGCTCTCTTGCTGTTGTTTTCTGTGGTGTGAAGTGCTGCACTACACCACCCTCCTTAGGACAAATTGCACAACTGCAACTTTCTGTTATTGAGCACGTTTGTGAACCCTGAACCACTCATGGAGAATCTGGTGGTTAATACTGAATATTTGGTTTGAAAAAGGACACAGTGTCACTTTGCCAGGAACAGGGTGTTATACCTTTTTTGTGTGTGTCCTGATTTGTCTTTGATTCTTTTTTCTTTCTCTGTTCTCTCCAAGTTCTTCATGTTAAATATACAATTTTCATTGTTTAAACTCTGCAGGTGGTTCCAGCAAGGACCCAACCCTCACAACAAAGCTCAGGACTGGCTCTGCTTGAAAGGCTACTGGGACAGGAACTACACTCACATGCCTGACATCTACTAATAAGCAGAAATACACATAAATACCATATATGGATATCTACTATTACCACATTTTGGACTTTATTTGTTGCACTGAAGTTTGTGCTGGGGATTTCTTCCACATTCAACAGTGTAAGAGAGTTGACTCAAAACAGCAAGGCTTCTAAAATATGCTTATGAAAAATCTTTAAGAAGTCAAAGGCAGTCAAACACCCAGAGGCATATATTCTTTAATAGATGTGTGTGAACAATAAAGCACAAAAACTCT
>JAOXYL010000071.1:11389610-11400610 GCA_028564955.1 Terapon puta
TGGTCATTGGCCACCTGAGTATGGTATAGGCATGTGTTGGAAATACTAGAATGTATTTTAGAAATATTTATATATGTGTTAGATAGATGGAGTGTTTAAAACAGAATCCTGTGCTTTTCTTGTTTTGTAGTTTGACCATAATTCCTGCTGGTCATCAAAAGGTTTCGCTCCGCTTTGGTGCACAGACATACGAAGAAACAAACGGCTACAAACAGAATGCATGATGCATCCTGAGCACTTTGATTAGATCTTTAACTCCCACACTGAGTCTACTTGTGCATGCATTCTGTAATGCAGGGCGCAGCATCAAAATAGATCATTTGGAAACGTTTGCCTTTGTTTTCGCTCTCAAGTACAGCGAGTGGAGCAGGTAATTAGTGTTTAACTGCTTGGTTGCACTTGATTGTAAATCTGTCTAGCTGTTTCCCTGCAAAGATGAAAATGTCACTACATCCAACAAGAATCATGGCCAGCACTACAACAGTAAGACTTATATTGTTACAATAAAATGAATATATAAAATACCCTTAAGCCCAAAACTACGTACTGTATAGATGTGTATAGAGACTAAGAAAGTTGCACATAAGTCTACCTGATTGTAGATATAGTAGCACTTTTTTCTAACTATACTGAAGCAGGGACTCTGGCTCTGCACTTATAGATGTGTGTGTGGGTGTGTGTGTGCGTGCGTGTGTGCAAAGGTCTTGCCATGATTAAATATAATTAGCTATATTCCTCATGCTATTAGTCTAATTGAATTCCAACTATCACAGTAAATGCATGTGCATCACTATAACTATGCAAGCCTTACCACCTCCACAACCAAGCACTGAATATTCCTTTTTTCTCATGTGGTGGATAGCAGCTATAAGTTTTAGTTTTTCTCTTAAAACTCTTTTGGGTATCAAAACAGTTTCTATTGTTGCTAAATAAAAGCTTAATGTTTAATTGAACTGACTTTGTTTTGTGCGATTTGCTTTGATTTTAGGATGTAGGGGACGGTGTTGAAGAATGCCACTCTTTTCCAGATGGGTGTCATTAAAAATTCTAATATATTTTACTGAACGCTAACTACGCCACTGCCTTGTCTATCAGGAGCCATGTCCTAATTGTTATGCCTCTTGAAACCTTACATAACATTTTTCTCAGTCTTCCTATTTTAGTGATTTCGGGCCAAATTATTCTGACTGTTTCATTATATAATTCATCCTTAGATTAAAAAAAATGAAACTCCTGTGAGCTCAATTCAGCCTGCCCGTATAAAGTTATTTCTTACTAGTGTACAACTAAAACTAATGCAGTCTAATACAATGGCCTTGCAATAACTTGTAAGACCGTCTATGTTCAGTTTCTGTTTAAAATGTTTCAGAAATGTAAAGTTCTGATCATTTTTGGAGGCTGTAGTCTGTGCTGCTTTAACGTGTAGCAATATACTGAGAGGTGTTGCTGATATTTTGTCCATGCCATTTACATAATCGAGGGTAGACTAATGTAATTGATATTCCCTGCTGCTCATGTGTAAGTTCCTACTGTGTAATTGTTGGAACGATTAAGCAAGTTAACATCTGTAGTGTTATTTGCTACCTGTTAAGAGATCATTTGCTGTCGTGCAGTGCACTACATGTATCATGATCACCCTCGTGTCTCACTCAAACATGGTACCTGATCAGGGGCAGAAGACTGGATAAAACAATATTCCATTATACAATATTAACCTTTATTCTCTTAAAACAAACTATATAAAGGAGATCCAGTTTACAGCCAAGAGTAGTACTGTGCACATAGGCCATTCAAAAGTGGCACAACCTGTTGGCACATCTATTAAAACTTGTGTGCAAGACATATTTACACTGATAAAAACAATTCTGCTTTAAAAGAGGGGCTATGCTAAAATAAAAATAACTGCTTAGTATTCATGCCTATGGATTAACAAATACATATGGCACACATGTCAACAACCAACACTGAGGTGGTAATAATAATAATAATAATAATAATAATAATAATGATATTGGTTTCTCAAAGTCATAGGCTGAGGCTTTCATTTTAATTGCTTAGTTAATTGTTGATATGTGCCATTACTACTTGACCTGACTTGTCTCCAGGAAAGAAATTCTGGAAACAAATATGATACTTTTCTAAATTAATTTATAGATTTCAATTTGCTATAACTAGCATTTAACTGAGATTAACAATGGAAACAATAAAACCCCACTTTACTTATTGTGCAATACAGTAACCAATAAGTAAAACGCTTCTTAACTGCTCTCCCATAAAAAGCAATATTTATATTGAACACTTAAAAATGATGCATTGGCTCAGAATATGAAAATAAATAAATTCAAATCAATAAAACAGTGTAACATTAGCGCCCAGAATGGTGCTTTTTTTTTTTTAAATAGACATTTCTTCCAGTTCTTTGAGGTGCAGATAAAGCATCAAGGCTGGGCTGCAGCCCTCATGGAGGCGAGAGCTGAATGAATGCGAACGTGGAGCCTGTTCTCAAAGTCATAGCCAGCATAGTCCTCCTGCGTAGTCCAGGGAAAAAAAGAAAGAGAAGACAAGATAGTGAATAAAATGTTTTGTGTGTGCTCTGCCCTCTAACCAGCTTTGCAGTCAGATATATCATTGCTCTTGCTTCCTAGTCATGTCGGAGCATACCCGTTAAAGAAGCAGAGAGCCCCCCTGTGCAGCTGCTCAGGCATGCAGAGTCGGCCTTAACTACGCAATTTTTCATTGTTACAAACAGAGGTTCAGGCACCACATTGAGCACTCAGACATGGTGATATGAGCCTGGCATCACTTTAATCTCTCGCTGTTTTCAAGGAGAAAGCGAATGCCACCCTTCTTTAAGACAGTCTTTTTTTTCAGCCCACACAACCAGTCTGCATCCACGGTCTATGGAGTTGTTTGAGTGCTATTTTTTTTTAGCTGGAAAAACCCTGTAACTCCTTAATTGGAGTGTGCAATCTCATGATCAGGCAGTGAGGGTATTGATCTGTTAGATAGCACCATTACCAAAAACTTTGAAGGCAAGAATAAGACAGATTCTGAACACTACTAATTGCTCTGAAAAAAAATGAAATAAGGCAATGCTTTGATCAGAGAGCTTCACTAGGCTTTGTCAGGGGTGAACCAATAATGAAGGCTGTTGCAGGAGGAATCATGGATCGGTCAATAAGTAGATGAGGACCAATCGAAAGTACAAATAAAAGGTACAAAGCAAAAACGTCAAGAAAGAGACCAACTGTACCTTGGCCTGAAGCATTAGCATCCTGCCCTTCCCCGCAGACTGAAAAATAAGACAGAATAAAATACTTAGATGATATAACAACAACAAGGGAGTTACTCTCACTATCACACACACAAACACAAAAAGACTTGCCTCTGGGGTGTTCAGCAGCACACAGCCCAGTTCATAGCAGGAGTAGGGCTGCACATAAGAGTTGCTCAGGCGACCCACTTCATCCCTTGCAGCCAGATGGAAATACTACTCCAAAAAAAAAAAAAAAGATTGGGAGGTCAGTTATAGCTTTTATCGCTGTATTTACTTGTGTATGATGAGTACACTTTTTAACAGCAATCTTACAACTACAACAGAGGGCTAGGCTTCTTGCAGGGCCTCATATTTCCAAACTCTATACATTGTGTTATGACTACTTTAATTAGACATTCAAGGTACCTGAATGGCATCTTTGGTATTATGAAGACATTTGTTGATGGCACCAAGAAGCAGGTTTTTCAGGCCTGCAGATGAGGCATCCTCAATCCCCTGCAGGACTGAAACACAAGAAACACAGTAACACACAACAGCAAACAAACGCAGCTGCAAAACAAAAAAACACGAAACTTCATATGGTTGGGTTCAACGCTTTAAGAAAGAGCACCTTGTGTCATTGTTTGCAGCTTGGCGGTGGAGCAGTTGGGCAGAGCTTTCCACAGGTAAAGAATCTCGATCACAGACAGGATGCAGAGCTCTTTGGACAGACTGGAGCTCCTTAGCTTCTCGGCCTGATAAGACGTGCACATACGTGCTTCACTGATTTTGCACTGCGATGGAGTAGATTTATGATACGAATTCAGCGGGATGTTTACTCACCCTCTTCGTGGAGAACAACTCTATCTGATTATTCTTGCGTTTGAATAGTCTTTGAACATCCTTGAAGACGGTGACAGCTCCATCCAGGTCGCCCGTAGCACCCTGGCACACTACAGAACACATAATATGGGTTAGTTATCGATGGCAATCTTAAGAGATATCCATTTAGAGCTTTATTCATTTGTACTGTTACCACCTCCGGTTAAATAGGCATAGTAGCACTGGGACCAGCGGGACTCAGTCTTCAGTCGTTCAAAGGCTCTGTAGGCTTCCGTGTAGTTCAGTTCGATCATGCTGCACCAACCTAAAACGTCCAACAATCAGAAATGATGATGCACACCGACACTGAGCAAGGTGGGTTGAAATCTGAGAGGGAAAATAGTACCTATTTCATATAAACACACGTGCTGAATCTCCCTCTGGTCAGAGGCCAGATCTAAGGCATCGCGGAAGGACGTCAAGGCACTACTGATCTGGCACTAGAAAGGGGAACTTTGTGGTGTGAGTTGCTGAGACAGGATAGAGAATAGGCCGCACAGTATTCCACAATAAGGTCTCTTCTCGACATTTATTTACCTCGAGGCGTTGAACTCTGCCTTTGAAAAACATGAAGAGGGAGGAGTTCGGATAGATGGCCTCCCTTTGGCGAAGAATGGATTTGGCCTCCATCAGGCCCGCCTGCGTGTCTGTGCCGTCCAAAGCAAAGAAGGGCTGCACTACTGTGTGGTACCACAAGAGGGCCAAGCTGTAAGGGAAGCACAGAGACTAATGAGAGGGAACATCCTCTGCAGCAATTCCAATTATAAAGACGCCATCTGGTACAAAATTACAAAAAATTTGTAAGACAGTTTTCACTAATTGGCTGATGAAATGAGATTAATCACATTTAACAAATACTGCTAAAAATGCTAAATAGCATAGTGTAGTACCATAATTGACTAATACTAATTGACATTTAGAGAATCTGGCAGAAGTGACCAAATTTTCGCTCTTGATTTTAAAAACAATGTTAAACATGAATCGTTATGAAGTCATGATTGGAAAAACTGCAGGACATACTTTCAGTCTGTTATTAAAACTGTTAACAGGATTTCCACTCTGTATTTCAGAGACTTCGTATTTCTTAAAAGGCTATATACAAAATTCAGAGGTAGTAGATGTCGCAGCAGAGCACAGTATCTCAGACCAAAGCAAATGGATGGGAGGAACAAACACCCAGAGTTACACCAGATTCTTCTTTGTTCCAGAAATGTTCACCGGCATAATGATTAGTTTTTTTTTTACTTTTTGGATTAAAAAGAGGATTTATCTTCGCTCTCACTTCTCAAGCTGACTGCAGCAGTGAGCTGCAGAGGTGCTGACCTCCACTGTGCACTGACTGCTGACTGGAAACGTACAACGGGGAGGGGAAAGGACTCGGGGAAAGGTGAGACAGAGGCTCAAATGAACAAAAATGCACAGACACACGCCATGATTAATTATTAGCTTGCTAACTATCCTGCTAATGCTACCTATTTAAAACCTCCTTTGTCCCAGTTACCAAAACGAAGAGCAGAGAAGCTCAAATCACAACCTACATATATATATAGACTGTATATAAAGATTAACGACATGACACCTCCCCAAAACTGAAGCCAAAAACATCTGGACCCTGATCTCCAGAGACGGTTAGGTCATTCTTATCACACTAATGTTTGTTCAAGTGTTTTTTCCTGATACTTCTGATTTCAGTTAGTTATTTGATGGCATAAAAAGAGGGTGTCAGCTGTCAGTCGTAAAACGTGCAGTGGAAGCTTGTCGTCCACCTTTGTATACCATCAATGATCACAATACACACAGAGGGAGACTTAATGTACTGATCGAGTCACTGTTACTCTACAAATGTTTTCATAGCAAACAGGATTTTGCTGCTAGATTAATATTCTGAATGTTGTATATAAAACCTTTAAGAATGTGATATATCAGTCATTAATACAAGACTACTTCTACTCACAAGAGATGCCCTCTCCTTTCTTTGCTCTACAGATTATGCTTCCATTTCTTTGTAATATCGTCTAAAACTGAATTCGTTGATCAAGTTTCAGTTACAGCCAGAATACAGAAACACAAACGTACTCACTCACGTACTCACGTAGCTAAGGGGGCCTTCATGTCCTTACTTTCGCTGGCGTACGTTAGCGCTGACAGGCCTTGAAGGCGGTCACCGGGGAAGCCGAGCAGGTTGACGATCTTCAGTAGGTGCGGCGGCACCATAGAGATGCAGAGGTGGAAGAGGCCGTAACCGAAGCTGACCGAGCCTTTCAGCCGATCCAGAGCCTCTTGGCTGATGCCGTCCGGCCTCTGGGAGGGACTCGGCCCAGGTGAGGAGGAGCGGCTGCGGTCAGAGTGGTCTGAGGAGGACAGAGATGGAGGCGTTGCTTTCTGTTCGGAGGCTCTTCTTCTGCTGCCCTCCTGCAGGAGCGTGATGTCGCTGTAACATTTGTTGTACATCTTCCAGGCTTTACGGAGGATCCAGCCTCCTTTGATGTATGCTGTCAGATTTAAGTTGAGGTCAGTGAACATCGTTTGCTATGTCCTACTTGTATTTAAAAGACAAATATCCATCTGGTTATATCAAAACTCAGCTTACAGCACTGCAAAGATCATTACTTTCATTTCAAATCTAGAAATACGTCTTCACGGTTGATCAACATGTTCAAAGTCCACTTACATGAAAGCTCTTGTTTGATGAAGGACAGCACTGCGAGGTAAACCTGACAGTCTGCGATGATGATCTGCCTCTGGAGTCGGTCCACTGCAGCCACCCCTGACCTCTGAGAGTCCACCTGCCCACACGAACACCTCATACTTACAGACTGATGTTAACAAGTTAACACACAGCGAAAAAAGCTGCTTTAAAGGCAAATAGCATTTATTCTACATATGTAATGTATTATACACGGTCGACTGAATTAAGTGCTGAAAGGTTACTCACACTCCTCTTGATCTTGTTTTTAATGGTTTCAATGACACCCGTGTTTTCACTCTCACACAGGCGCTCTGTAGCTTTGAGGTCCTCAAAAGCCATCTGCATTTTCTCCTCTTCAAACGTCATCATAGCATTCTTGATCAAGGGAACAGATAAATAACTCGGTCATATTTGAACACAACTATTCCAAAATGAATGCTGATGAGCCAAAAGTGCGATCCTGGAGTAGATACAGTAAACCTTTAAACAGGAAACAAATGCATTGTGAGCTGGAATGTGATATGAAGCAGCAAAGGGTCAAATAGACTTTTACAATTATTACTTTACATTTTTAAATTCAATCATTGATTAATCACTTAACGCTAAATAAGGAAGTATAACTGTTAACAGGCTAATTTGTTTGTCATTACATATTTTTTTTACTTTGAGTTTAACAATGCATTGTTTACAATCTAATCCGAGTGATCGAATCACAATAGCTCTAAATTGATTATAATTAAACACTGTAGAAGTCTATAATTAATCCAGCGGCACTCTACAGGCTCCAACTTTAGTGGCACTAATCATTATGTTACAAAGGGGACTATTATCCCTCGAGGTAAAAGATCCTCCTGTTACCTCTCCCACACTAACATCTGTTGTATTTTTTATTCATCATGGTTGACTTGAGACTTTCTTTACAGTAAATCTTGCTGTGCTAAAAGGACTATAGAAATAAATGAAGTTATGGAAAACGATGAAACGTCACTAAGTGATCTAGTTAGGTTGTGGTGCTTGTGAGTACATCGCTTTTTTCATTTCTTCCTATTTAACTCATCCCATTTCTTAGGGGAGGGATGTCGGGAGTTTCAGATCAACATTGGTTTTAATTTTTTTAGAAACACATATTTATATGAAAACGTGTAGTGTGTATTTCATCTGCTGACAAAGACCCTGAGTGAAGACTGTTTTGTTAAAAATTACAAATGAATTCTTAGTCTAAACTGTAGTTGTTTATTTAGGAGGGTTGCAACTCCAGTTTTGGATGACATCTTGATCTGGTTCCTATTGGGTTTTAATAAACTAATTGTAAGTGTCTTTGGACAAAACAATGCAATGCAGCATCATAATGGGTGAAAACAGTTTTTTAAATACAGCTAAATGCAAAATCCTAATTCATGAGGGCTTCATGTTAATGGGTCTCACCCCTGTTTTCGTGCCAGAAAAAACCAAGAAGGCTTTGTGCCAGGAAGGAACATGGGAAATTCCTTGAACCTTATAATGAAACCGAAGTGATTTTTTTAAGGTAGAATTTATTTCTTCCACCAATTTGGCCACAAAGTTGAAAAAAAAAAAAAGACTCTTCTTCTTGACTCACCAGAAAACTCACAAAACTGGCTCCAAAGCTCATCAGTGGACTGTGGTTCCTGAGGAGGGAGATAAAGAAGAGGTGACATGTCAGTGAGAGACGAGCCGTGTGACGAGGCGACTGATCTGCAGGGCATAAAAGCAGTTCATGGGTGGAGGGACAAAAATGCGTTAAGCCTGTTTTGTGCAACAAGCTCCAGACTGAGTCGCTATGAAGACGCAAGCAAGTTGAGGCGCAAGATGACATCAGACAAAAGCAATGGATGAATGCTCTGGATGAATGCCCTTATCTATATACATCAATAATGGCACACAATATGCCACCTTAACTTAACCAGAAACTGCAGTGGCAGGCTCATCTCAGTTGCTGTGTATGTGTTTTTCACTTCCCTCCATCATTTTTTCTTTTTTCTTTTTTTTTTTTGCTGATGCAATCAAAGCAGGATGACACCTAGTGCTAAACGCAATTAGTGGAAAGGGTGACATTTAAGCCTTCACTGGGGGTCAGGACACATAGGGGTTGCCCTTCTGTGGCATCAGCGAGTTGTTGAAAGCAAACCCCTTTCTCAGATATAATCAGCCCTGAGAAAAAAGAAATAGAAACAGCACAAGTAAAGCTTTTGGCTCTTGCTTGTGAGGTTATGAGCTTCCTGCTTTGTTCTGAGTAAGCCTTGAAAGAAGTTCAAATTATTTTACAACTTTCCTCTCCTGCGTCTCACGTTCCAGCAGCGGCAGTATGGGAAGAGTCGTTTTTTTCAACACAAGTTTTTTAGTTTGCACACCGGGATGCTACTCTGCATCCAACGGCTCTTCTTTTTTTATTATTTTTTGCAGAAAGAGCCTCAATGGTTGAGGCCGTCCAGCACCTGACTCGGGTCTGTGATGTGGAGAAACCAGCCGGGCAAAGACAACAAAAAAGATGACAAGTAACTGGGAGTTAGTTGGTGGCATGACAGGAATGGCAACCAGCCTGAGCAGCTCCTCTGTGGAAAAACAATGTGCACACAAGAAGACACCACACATATATTCTCACCAAGATCACTACTGTAGACTGCGTGAGCATCACAAGTCACACTCTGGGTGTGGATTATTTGCTCAGGGTATTTAAACAAAGATCCACCCGGGCTTGTGACTTGATCATATGGTGCAGGACAGACAGTGCTGAGGGAGGGAGGGGGCACAAACACGGCCTCTGACTACTGCTGCAGGTGGACCACAGGAGTTTGCAAACAGCAGCCGCACTTGTCGTGACATTTAGAAACAACATCACCCCTCTCACCCCTCCGAAGCGGCCGTCACTGAAACGTTACCCCCCCCCCCCCAGCAACGTCAAAGCAAAGCCAGGCGTGCCCCCCGAACAGACCTGTGCGCCCTGAACAGCTCGTCGCTCTCCTTGAAGCCGTTGTTGAGCAGCATGTTGATCCCCTCCAGAGCCAGCTCCGCGTCGTTGATGCGCTCCGTCCTCTCCCCCTCCGCGGCCGCTTCCGCCGGGTCCGCCATGGAGACACCCGACACCGGAGAGAGAGCGGGACGGGGGGGCTGAGAGCGGTCGGGGAAGAAGAAGAAGAAGAAGAAGAAGAAGAAGAAGAAGGAGAAGGAGAGGGAGGTGGAGGGGTGTGCGTCGCTAGTTCACTCACGGGCGGGATAAATGTCAGCCGGTGGCGCAGCTGTGAGCAGACGAAGCCGAACTCATAGTCTTACGAGAGACAAGTGCAGTAGATAACCACCCGGTACAGACCTGACTCTGTGCGTGTGTGTGTGTGTGTGTTTGGTCCGTCTTCCGCCGCCCGACCGGCTGTCTGTGTGTTCCTGTGCAGACAGGAAGTGTGCTGCCTTTGCGCACTGTCGGAATTATCGCCTTTCCGATCAGGTCGCACGGAAGCAGACACTGCGGGGAGGCCCGACAACGCAATAATTAGCGAGATGGGACTTTTTAATTGGGAGCAGGGCGTGAATGAATCAGTGCTACAGTTAGAGATATATTACAAGTTTTGTATATGTTTTGATATTCGATGTAAGCAGTTTGTTTTTAACTAAATTTGAATTGAACTTTTCATAGGATGAGGCGTTCAGGAGCTCGTCTGACCAAAGACTCGACCAGGTGATGCTATTCACAGGTGTGGCGTTAATGCTTTTAAATCACACATCGCAGCTGGAAAAATATGTGACATTGACAGCGACTGTGGGATCAATACTTTTTCAGACTTATTAACTGAATCTAAATACCATGTAGGCGTAATCTTTGGTTATATTTGTTATGTATCTGGATTTGTATCTGTATCTGTATTTTTTTTTTTTTTTTAAAAGTTTAGTTTCCTGTGGCAAGTCAGCTCATATGACTAATAAGATCACAGGTCACATCATTTGGTGCAGCACCTGTTTGCGCGGCTTTCATCCGTGACCGTGACTCAGTCCGTGAAGGCAGCAGCGGAGTGGGCGTGGCTCGAGGTTGAAGCAGAGAAAGAAAAGAGAAAGCTGTCAGAGAGATGAGAAGACCAGGGGGGGTCTGAGGACACTGCATCTTTATAATGTTAACATTTCAGAGCAATCTTAGGAGATAAAATAATAAGGTCAGCAATCCAAATT
>JAOXYL010000071.1:11404709-11419036 GCA_028564955.1 Terapon puta
GTTTGTGAAGGCGTTCCACTCTGTAAATAAATAAAAAGTATCGTGTTAAGAATTGCAATAATCAATCAGAACATATATTAAAAAACTGCAGGGCTTCAACTAACAATTCTTCTTGGTGTTAAAACATCTTCTGATTATTTTGTGGCTCTATCAGCTACTTGTTGGGTCCATAAAATGGCAGACAATAGTAAAAAATGCCCATCATCATTTCCCAAAGTCAAAGTTAAGTTATTAAAATAGTTTGTTTTGTCCTTTTAACTCTTAAAAACAAAATATATTCTGTTAACTATCATAGAAGAGAGAAAAAAAAAGAACCTTGCTGGATGACTGAAGCAATAATCGGGATTGTTGCAGATACATATTCTATTGATCGACTTCTCAGTTACTGTTGTTGTGACAGTATCTATCTCCCAAAGAGAGTTAACTCCCAGCAAGTAATAGTTTTGATAAATAGCCATGTAATCTGACAGTATTGATTTCACAATTCATATAGATAGTGCTGATGATATCTGGATACAATAGATGCTTTGTTACATTTAAGTTTTTACAGTCACCCTGGGTATCTTGTTGAGGCACACCCCCCATAAATATTCAGTTTACTCTGAGGTGTGTTTGGTTGCAACATAATGAGGAATTCTGAATTGTGCTTGTTTGGTGCAGCGTGCACAAATTTAGCTGCTTATATGACCGAGTGATTTCAGTTTGGCACACACTCAAGGATAACAGGGATGATGTCGTAATATGATAGATGGTTCATGTAGTCCTGATACTGTTGAAAACACCAATAAAGGATGAGTGTTGGCTTACGCACAAAAATAAAAAAAAACATGTTACACCATAAGATACTGTGAGAGAACTATTTCTTCCAGATTTTGGCTTTCTGCCATTCCTTTGGTTATATTTTTCCTCTAAGTGCTCTGTAGTGTCAGCTTATTATTGTACTTGTATGAACCTGTGCATGCAGCAGCTGAGAATTCATTATTTAAGCAATTCATTGTTGATTAGGGGAGAATAGACTGTAGTAGTGTTATGACCTCCTTTAGTGAGACACTCCAAATCGAGTTAAGCGAATCAGGGTGGGCATACAAGATCCACAGAGATTTGAAGAAATGATGTAATCATGCTTTCGAGAATGCAGAACAATAGACTGAATGATGCCTGAACACTGTTAAGCTCCACCAGGCCTCGCACGTTTCACCACGAAGCCAAGCTGTGAATTCCTCACATTTCATCTCAGGAAATGCTTCAAAACTTCTCATTGGATGTTTAATTTATTACAATGGGGATCAGCGTTTCTCAACTTTAATTGTGGGGTCCCTTTTATATTTTCAAGAGATATTAGACTAATAAATTCAGATTTGGTTGTTAAGTCAGGCAAGTTTATTAATGTAGCCTGGCGCTGCATACAAAATCTCTCCATTGGGCTTCACTGACCCACAAGAGCAAGGGTTTCCATTTTTTATGCATTCTGGTGAAATATCATTTGTATCCTTGCATGTCCTTAAAAGCTGAATATAAACATTTTCCATGTCAGATAAAACAGGCTAGAAAATGTTGAGGAACTCAGACCAGAGTTCTTTATTTGGTAGTGAAGTTAGTATTTATATCATTATGTAATCAGAGGTGTTAGTGTTTCCATTAGGTCTGACAGCAGTGGGTTAGAGTGTGTGTTTGTGAATGACTGTTAGAAAGTGGTTCATTACTGAGTTACATAAAAGAAAAAAAAGAGACATGAGTTGATTTCAAGCTTGTTATTCACAAGTTTTCAGTTTGTAATTATTGGATTTTTAAATATAATAGACAAAGATACAATACATTTAATAATTCTTGTGATTATTGGGAATGTTCATGCAACCTTTCTTTATTCAAGTACACTGAAGATGAACGAGTTTGTGCACAATCATCAGAACATGCCGCCAGTTTTTTCATGCCAGTATTAGATTCTTGTCAGCGTCAGCGGGTCTTAGGTCTCCTTCTTCTTCATCTCTGGAAATAAGGCAGCAAAATATGATGTAAAGAATGTCACCGTATGATAAACACTGTGTTTAGTAATTAGGCAATATTATAGTCGTTTCACTGAAGGAATTAATGGAAGATACAAAAGAGAAAGAGAAACGGATGCGATGAGTGGAATCAATCATTGACTCACCATGTTCGTAATACTCGTATTACTTTTGACAGTTATGCTTTCAAGTAAGATGGACCACTCTGGTCCTTTAACAATGATGTCAGAAAAAGGTAAAATCAAGTCGATTTGCTTTGGAAAGACGTTTCAGTTATTTTGTCCTAATGTGAGGTTTTTCACCTGTTTACAGAAACAACCTTAGGAGTGCTAAAATCTACTAGTGTAGATTACAGTACGTGTGTGTACATGTAAGATGAACACTCACCTTCTTAGAGATGCGGTCCAGCATCATTTGAACGGGGCTGTCTGCAGTACAAACATCCACCAAGACATCTCCAGCAGCCTTGAATTTGCTCAAGTCCTCAGCCTTGAACAGGTTCTCTTGCCTGCAAACAGAACAAATGCCAGATACAATATAAACAGCATGCATCGAAGCACATAGATATTCAGTGCAGTCATTGTGTGACTTTGACAATAAAAATGGATATTGCATGAATCTGGAAGTATTTCAGAATGATCTAGCTATGCAGTGCAAAGTGAGGTAATATTACCGTCTTGTGTAAAGGTTGGAAAGGCAGCCTTTGAAATTGTCTCTGCCCAGGAATACTTTGCCAGCTGTGTCAGGTATGAAAGTGTTGCCACTCTGCTCCTGACCCTTGTCTTCATCATCAATAATCAGCTTGATGCTGTTTGGAAAAATCATCATTATTATTATTATTATTTTGTCCACAAGCATTAGATTTAAACAGTTATTGAGTATTTGGCGGAGTCTTTGTGTTTTTCTCGCATCATATTTGAAGTGTTTTATTTCAACCTGTAGGGCAACAGTTTTTTTTTTTATTTATGTGTAGCTGAGCCCATGTACTCTCAATAAAAAACACATAAACACATGTTAAATATGTATGAATGCACATGTCATTTACTAATTTGTGAATGCAAAATCATTGCCTCTTTCATACCTTCCAGCTTTTCTGATTACAGTCAGATAATGCCAATGGTCATCGTTGTACTGTTTGTTTGACCTCCAGTTCTTGTTGTTGAAACTGAGCATCACGTAACCATTGTCCAATCTGAGATTAAGCCCATTAGCCTGGATAAGAAGAAGAAAAACAAGAGAGGGTTTGAAACACGGACCCAACCAAATTCCATCTCAAAAGTCAAAATTAAAACATTAGATTTGAAGATAAACGTTAAGAACCGACCTGCTTTTTGTCTTGCAGAATGAGACCTTGATTCTCTGAGCTCTTGAATCCTATGGAGACTGTGACATCATCAGCCAGACTAAAGCCAGCGAGGTCAGCTGACAGTGAGCTTCCCAAGCCGAACTCTGCTTTGCGAGTAATCTAGACGAGAGCATGACCAACATTAGACATCAGTTTATTTGCTGACACATGCATGTGGGCGCTGGTATGAATAATGGTAAGTGCTTTGTGATGCAGAGGTTAACGCCCTACCAGTGATTCCCTGGGGCAACCTTTGCTGATGCCCACTTGCTCGGACACAGTTTTGTAGTCTCGATCCAGCTTCAGAGTCTTCACGCATCCTTTGAACGGCTGTATGGTGATGTTATCTCTGCGAGGAGCGACAAAAAAAATTATGCTTAGCTCCAAAAAGTGGGAGAAGATTGACCACCTAAGTCACAGGAGAAACTTGATTGATTGGCATACCTTTCTCTCAAGTCTTGTGGGGCCCCACCAATGAAGAATTCTTTAAACTCTTCCTTTTTGAATGTTGCTCTGGCTTTGACCACTTCCCTACTGTTTATCCGGATTGTTATGTCACCTGCTCGGGTGATAATGATGTGGAGCTCTGCCCAGTCGTCCGTCTGACAAAAGAGCGGAGCAATATGTTATTGAACGAATTATTCTTTATTTACTATGTTTTTACAGGTTGTTACGGTTATGTGATTGCGCAACAGAGTGATGGAAGCCATCAAAAGTGCCTTACCGGGAATATTTTGGAGTTTCCTTTTGCTGGGTCTTTGAGCAAATTACTACGCAGGAAAACGACGCCCTTCTCCATCGTCACAGTGAAGTATTTGTCCTACGTTGAAGGGGACAGAGAGTAATCAAATTTTCACAAATAGTACATGTAATTTGTTAAAGAATGCATTTATAATATTCACAACGTAATCGTAAAAACAACAATTTACCTCACTTCCGATGTATAAGAGCAGACCATTTTCTGAACGACTGAAGATGTTCATCTTGATCTGGAGAGTCGATCCTGGTGATGAATCTATAATAACTCTACCATACCCGGTGCCTTCGTAAAAGTCAGAATCCTGTGGAGGTACATATCTGGAGGGGAGGGGAGAAGGGTGAGATGGAAAATTTTTATCCATTGCCACAAGGTTGACATCAAACACAGACAAACGTTAAATGATGAGACAATGAATAGTTAATTTCTTATATATAAATTTAAAACACAATAAAATAATGTCACATTTTATTACAGAAAAGGCATAGAAGCATGTTTCTAGTTTCGTTACTCGCAATCATACTAAGACCTACCTCTTGCATGGAGTCTCCAAATTGATGTTCTCTGCCTTTTGGAAATTATACAGACTGACGACTTTGTCATTAAAAGAGGAGAACTCAATGCAGCCCTTGTACTTGGGGTAGCTGAGAGATGGCGGTGGCTGAGGAGAAGCAAAACAAATGAAGGGATTAATCAAACACTTTCTGGCTAGAAATAAAAAAAATAACGGTATTGCTTTCCTTATTTCCTTTCAGCTTACAGTGAAGTTGTCAGGGTAGCCTCCAATATAGAAAACAACATCATCAGGACTGATGTCCAGGAGATTCTTGTTCTTATTTCCATTTTTTTTAGCTGTAGATATGCTTTTAGGCTTGGTGAGGACCATCTCTGCATCTTCGTAAATTCTAAATCACAGGAGGGAAAAGAAAAATTCTTTTTTAATCACATTTACAACTCTCACATTCTCAACAAAACTTGGACTTCTTCACTTAAAAAACACAGACAGGACAGTATAGTAAGTCACAGTGGATACGAGTGGAAACTAAAACATCATAAAGGTGCATTTATACATTTAACACTGAAAATAGTTGGATTAAAGGAGAGTTGAGATGTTAGTTTACCTGCGTAGGTCCACTCTATCAAACAGAGATGTCTCGGGTGCAGAACCAGTGATGTAATTGGTTCGCATCTCGTACTCCTCTCCATTGAGCTTGTACACACCGTACAGGAAGTTCTTCCTCAGGACCATACCGATGTAGTTCTTTGAAGGCTACAAGACACGTGTGTGACAAGTTTGTTAATGCCTTGTGCACAATTACAAAGTAAATCGTTACATAAAAATGTAATGCATCTGGAGTCACTTACATCTCTGTTGCCGAGGTACATCACAAACATGTCCTCTTGGTCTCCGGCTTGTCTGCGTCTGCGCCCCTGGTCTCCCCTCGGGCCTTGGTATGACCCCAAAGGTCTCTGCAGCGACAGAGACACGGCTGTGTAGGCCTTCAGATCCTCCACATTCTTTGGTGGGCGCAGCTCCACATGGCCGTCGCCTGTGAACTTCATCGGGATCGTGATCTGGAGAAAGTAAGACAAAAAAATTGGACGTTAGATTTGTCATACTAAAAACTACGGGACAGGGTCTTATTTGGGCTTGGTTATAGATGCAGCTAAAGAGTGAGCCCTCACCTTGTTAGCTGCGTCCCGGGCTAGTTCAATGAGCTCCTTTATCTTCTTGATGTTCTCAGATATGTTGCTAATGGATGTGAACTGTGAGGACAGGTTCTCCATCTCAGAGATCTTGTCGTTCAGAGTTGGGATGGTATTCAGCAAGTTCGTCACTGAAAGCAGAAGAGCAAATTGTAATGTAACGGGCTATGGCGTACCATCAAGTGAAAAAGGTGTTGCCTGATGTGCCTAAAGAAGTAAAAATCTCACCTGACTTGTCCACGTCATCCAACAAACCACCCAAGTTGGAGTCCCCCGGAGTGACACTGATCTTGTTGATTTCATCTTTGATGGCGTTCAGCTTGTCCATGGTGTCGCTGGCGGTGTTGTTGGCTAAAGCCGCCTTCCTCTTTGCTTCATTGATCATATTTCCAATGTCATCTGATTTAGAGAAATGAGTAATTAGAGCAAATGAAGAGGAGCAATGAACCATGCTTATCCTATAAAGCCTTGACTTGTTGTACCTCTCTTGATGTTATTCAATTCGTTCTGTGCATCAACCAGGTCTTTCTGAAGAGCTTTCTTCTTCTCTTCAGCGTTCTTCAAGCGGTCTGCCAGGTCAGTAACGTCATCTGCAGCATCTGTTAAAGAAAAAAAGGAATCAGTGGCCGAGCTTGTGGGCTCTTGTGAGACGAGTCTAACAGAAGGACTAAATACCTCTGAGGTCTTTTTCTGCTTCCTTTGCCCCGTGCAGTAAGTTTTTCCCATTGTCCTTCAGGGTTTTTGCTCGATCTGTCAGTTTCTCTTTATTTACATTCTAAAGAAAGAAAAGTAAAAAGGTGGTTAAAAGCTTATTAACATATTAATATTTCATTATTTTTTTGCGGTAACAGGTCAGTGGCTTACATTCAAGGCATTTTCTGCTGCAGCCTTGGCCTCTTTAGCTGCATCATCAGCAGCATTGATGGCATCTGTGATGTTCTTGTAGGCATCGATAGCATCTCTGGCATTGCGCACCTCAGTACGTCCACTTGCATTCTTCACAGCACTGTAACACACAAAAAATCTAAATAAAGCAGTTTTAAATGACACGAGATTGTGCTCAAATAGCACTGGACCAGAAACTGAAATCCACTCATTGAGCCTCAGGTCATGATGAGATTGTGTCTTTATTATATTCACAAAAGACTTACTCTTCAAGATCCTTTGCCAGCTTGGCCAGTCTCTTAGCATGTTCCTCTGCGTCCTCCACAATGTCCTTTTTGGCTGCAGCCTGGGAAATCTCATTCACCTTCTTTTTTAAGTCGGTCTTGGCACCATCCAGCTGTGCTGCCAGCTGCTCGTATTCCTACAGAGGAAAAGACCATGTGAACGTTATTCAACGGCAGGAAATGCCATTTAGCTCAACTCAGAGCACAGCGAGCAAGAGCGCTGATCATTATCTGAGCAGATGGCATGTTGGGACCTGACATATCACTGGTATGGGATAAGAGATGGATTTTTATAAGATAGCTAAAGTGCGTCAAAATGCTCATGCCGAGAAACAGCTAAATACAACATATGCAAGTGTGTAATCCTGAGTGTTGAGAATGATTGAGTTAAAGGACATGCAGGTTGCAGTTTGCTGAATGTACCGTTTTGCTGTCGGACAGCATCTTCGCCAGATCCTCCGTTTTCTGCAGCTCATCTTCCGCCAAGCCCATTTGATCCTCAACAGTTTTCCTCTCCTTTTTTAAGTTTTCAATTCGTTTCTGTCAAGAGCGCATGAGTCAGTTAAGAGCACAACCGTGTAATGACTTTAAATGACTAACAAGCCTGTGTGTTTCTCATATCTGATCAACTACTTCTGAGTTATTACCTGCAGGTCTCCCAATGCCTGAGCACTGAGTCCGTTCTGGACGTTGGCCTTTTTCACCAAGTCTGTTGCGTCCTTCAGAGCCTTGTCCAGGTCCTTCAGCTTATCTTCGTAACCATTCAGAAGGCCCCGAATCTTGTCTGCTGCGGCCTCGTTCTGGTCAAGCTGCTTAGTCACATTAGCCTTGATGTAGTCCAGCACTACAAAATAAAACAGGAGTTATAGGCAGGTCTACAGTGATTATACAACCAGTCTCTCCTATGTATACGCTAAGCAATCGTACATTTCTTGGCCTCGTCTCTTTCTTTCTCCGCAGCTGTCTTCTGAGGGGTGAAGTTCCTGTTCTCCATGTCCTTCACCATGCGTTGAGCATCTTCCAGCATTTTATCCACATTTTCATTGGTTGTTTCACCGCTGGTGCCCGCCTCCTTCATTTGGTCCACCAGAGCTTCAAACACACACAAAAACACTTACTCAGTCAAGTTTTTTTTTTGGTGCCACACATTTTTACATCGGAGACTATTAAAACACTAAGATATAAGAAGCTATTAAAATAAAACTGGAAACAAGACATTAAGACACTAAAAGAGAAGTTGTGCTGCTGAATTTATGTTCGCCGTTACCTTGGATTTTCTTGAGAATGTTTCGAATCTGTGAGTCCAGATCCTTAGCCTTCTCATGGGTTTTCTCAACATCTGCCACGGCCTTGTCCGCATCAGCAGCTTTCTTATCGGCCTAAATCATAGAACACGTGACAGTACACATTTACACACGTTGTCACACTTCAGGCATGTTTATTACATGCAAATATTATTCTACTGTCTCCAGTGCTCTACCTCATCTTTCAGAGTGCTGATGTCATCTGAGAGAGTGCTGGTGTCGTCTTCAAGCTGGTTGGCTCTGGACTTTTGGGTGTTGATGGCGGTGCTGTATTTGTTGACAAGAATCTGAAAAAAAAGCATCATAGCAGACATGTGAATGAAGATGCATGAACGCAAATTCAGATTTAGGTGGTATGATGAAGCTTGAGGCCTATGGGGGCTGTTTTCAAGTTGTCACTATTGTAACAGTATATGACAGTACACTGTTATATACTATTGTGTATTCAGTAGACGCTACTGAATACACAAAGGGTGCACACTCAAATGAAGTGGACATAACACCAAGATTATGAAGGAATGAGAGGCGACAAGTTGGTGCTACAAACACTGTCATCCAGTGGTGTGGTCTCTAACGCGAGCCGACACACAGGCTGTGGGACAAAATTCACTGAGATTGCTTATCAGCAGGAATCTGGAGTGTTTGAACAAGCACGCCCATCCTGTGCCCTGCAGCTTGTGTGTATGGATGAGTGTGTATGTGTGTGTGCATGTGTGTAGTGTTTGTGTAGGAAATGGACACGTACAAAGTGCAAATTGTAAGAAAAAAAATGCAACCATGAATTTGGGACCAGAATTTTGGATTATTTCTTGGCTTTTATGTCTGGACTAAGTGCTCTCCACTTCATAATTCAGAGTAACAGTGCAGGGTTACCTTGGTGTCTGCCACAGCCTTTTCCAACTTCTTCAGCCTGTCCTGAGAGGCAGTGCTGGCGCTGGCATTGTCCATCTTAGCCTTGATCTTTCCCAGATCATCATCCAGCCTCTCAAGATCGTGTAGTAAAGTCTGGGCACAATTGTCACACTCTGGAATCCCATAAAAAAGGAATGGATTAGTAAAATGATCTTTCTCTGTTTATTATCTAAGCATCTCAGGTCTTCCTGTTACTTCACCTCGGCAGTGCTCATCAGTGTTTGTGTCCCCAGGCTCCAGTGTGTTCTTGCAAACTGGATGAACAGTTAAAAAATAAAGGAACATTTAAATCCAGTATATGATGATGTACAGGAATTCAAAACAGCCTGACTGAGTATAATTAAAATGTAGCACATTAAATGGTGGATTAATCTAACCTCCAGTCCTGGGATCACAGTTGTTACCATTGCCGTTACAGTTGCAGGGCCGGCAACTTCCTCCTGGCATAATTGGATCACCATAGTAACCAGGAGCACACCTATGGGAGGGGGAAACAAGTCAGACAAAATGAGTGGTGAGATAGAAATAATCATCAGCCTAGTATCTGTGCAGGATTTCAACAGGATCACTTGGCCATTTAAACTGATCTGTCCATGCAGACACTCACCTCTCGCACTTGTCACCGGTGTAGCCGGCTCTGCATATGCACTGGAAGTCTTCAAAATCCTCTTTGCAACCCACTGCAAAACTGCAGATTGATAGAGAGATCATGCTTTAATTCTCAAAACGCACAGTTCAGTCTAATTATTGTACAGCTGCTTGGAGGGTTTTTTTTTTCATCACCCACCTGTTTGTGGCAACGCTGAATGGGCACGGGCAAACTCTGCATGTCCTCTGAGCCGCGTTTCCATAGTAACCTTCTTTGCAGCGTTCACATCGATCCCCGGCCGTGTTGTACTGACAGTTCTGATAATGACATAACATATTCATTAAAACACCTGTGGTTTATACATGAAGAATAAAGAATGCGTGGGAGCAAAATATAGGATACTCAATGCATAGAAAAGCACAACTCAAGTACTGCGTGTGCACCACCGCCAGCCTTTTACACACACGCCGTATCAACTCAACCAGTCTCTTTGATAACACTGAAGCTGGAATGCAAACATCTGGGGGCAAAGAGAACAGACATTTCCCAGCCAATCAGTCAAAGAGTGTGTTTGATGCGCTCGGCGGAGAGAGTGTGTTCAGCCGCTTGTGTCCATTGGCTTTGAGCTGCTGGGGTGTGGATTCGTGTGCGTGCTGCACACACAGGCCCAGTCTTGAGTGTCTTGCATAACAATAACACAGATTTTGAAATGCGCAAAAGGCTCATCCACCCATCAAGTGGAATGATCTGCGAAAGGGGCCCCATAACGGGAAATCAAGAGGGCATATCAAACAATCCCTCTGATATGCACATATAAAAACCTCAAAGCTACGGGCTTACATATGGGCCCTGAAGGTGAGAGGTCTAGCAGCGGCAAAGTAACCACTCTTGGTTTTTAGGCGTGTGTCTAGGTGTCCTCTGTATATTTGTGGTCGAGCGAAAGGATGTAAGGTTGAGTGTGTGTCTTACCAGGCACCTCCCTGTCCTGTCTTCACATTCATCAGCCAGGCCGTTACATTCGCAGCGCACACAGCGGCCTAGGTAAGGTCCGCTGCCGTCTCTGTAGTAACCAGGAGCACATTTCTGGAAAAAAGAAAAAACAGAAGTATAAAGACAAGCATTAAGACTTATTAACTGACTGCTTATTTCCAAGAATAGTATGTAAGTATAAGTATATCTGAATCCAAAGGAAAGTTTGCCATTAGAAAAATAATCATACTTAAATTTGATATTATGTTCTATGTAATTTTATCATTGTTGCCTTGAACCTTGAAGCAACCTTGAATGACATGTACAAATCATGTACAAATGAATAACACAACAGAAATGATCACTGCAGTTAAGCAGAGACTAAACCTCTAAACTGTGAACACAGCATCTGTTTTATTATGCCTAAACAAAGCAGTGTTTCCTGAGATTATGCCGCCATTCACAGGGGATGATTAAAAATTACTCTCCGAGACACCACTGCTGTTTGCTGTGTCATGAAGTGTGAGAATTTGCAGAGCATGGCGCAATGAACTTGACCCGACTTGGGTCTCATAAACAATTAACACTGAGGGGCCAAAGCGTGCCCTTTGCTTCAGAGATAACAGCCTTCAAGTCGACAACAATCAACACCTGAGACACTGGAAAGTGTAACCTGCGGCGAAGGTAAAACAACATCTCTTCAGCAACAAGATACAATCCAGATTTTTACCTGAATCTGAGAGCTCGCCGCACTGTCATTAACAGAGGGATACTGAACTCTCTGTCCTCTGTCATGTATCGATGGGAAGCGTACCCTCTCGGTACCTTCGTCGTTCACTGAGGGGTACTCTATCCGTTGGGTTCCCTGGTCATTAAGTGAAGGGTACTGTATCCTCTGTGTCCATCTGTCATGATGCCTGGCGTAGCGGGTTCGCTCCCCTCTCTCATAGGGCCTGTGGCCCGCACAGCTAAGTCCAATCAAAGTCCAACATAGCAGGGTCTGTAGCGAGACCCCCGTTCGCCGCTGTCTCTCCATAAACGTATCTGACATTCCAAACGTTTAGTCTGTGTAAAATAATGCTCCACTCTCCTCTGCCTCTGCCTCTTAAGCACACACGCTCCAACTCACACAAAGAGGACACGCCCCATTTCCTACCTGAGTCAGTCCTCCAGATGAGCATGAGTGTATGCAGGCGCGCAAGCACACACATGTAAGTGTCTACGTGCCCCACCGTCATCTTTTCTCACACACGCACACACACACGCGCACACAAAAAGGCCAAACACAAACACACCAAATTGCTTGAGACATAAAAAGTCTAATGGAGAGACACAATGTAAATCCGCGTTTAGAATTTCTGAATAGAGAAAAGGAAATCAGATCATACATGCCTATGTGTTTACTTAAATCTGAATGGCTGTGGCAATAAAGGCTTTACTTGAAAAAGACACAATATTCAACACTGCAAAAAAGGGGGGTCTAAAAACAAGATAAAAACACTAAATCTGAGGGAAAATGTACTTAAAAGAAGTGAAATTATCTGTCCATGCAGCAAGATAATTTCACTTGACAAGATTTCTTAAATTAAGATTGCTTTGCTTGATATAATATTATAATGTAACGTTGAACACTTAAAATAAGAAACAAACTCTTAAAACAAGATAAATTATCTAACACTTCTAAATTTCAGTTTTTTTTTCTTGGTAAGAACCAAATGATTTGCAGTCAACAAATACAACAAAATTTTCCATAAGAATCTGTATGTGTGGGTCTGTGTGGTTTATAACGGTATTTGTGCAAGCTTGTGTGACAGAGGGGAAAGTCAGACATACTCAGACAACACAGACAACAAACTCACACCTGAATCACGCTCCACAAACACACAACAGACACAACTAGGTGTGGCAGCCGTACGTAGAAACACACACACAGACTGTGGGTGCTCTAAGGTGAGCACACTCAGGTTTATGAGTAACAAAGTGTTGCCAACTGCCCCACCCAGCGTGTCAAGGCGAGGCACCTTGTCATACCGCCGCTGGGCACATATAATCGACTTCCTTTAAACACACCCTATCAGACGATGGCTCACGTATACACAGGTAGGTAACCACATCTATGGCAACGACATTCGCTCAGAGACACATGCAAAGCTTTCTTAATATTACTGTTTATCCCCACTGGTAGAAGCTTTCTGTAACTTGGAAAAATATCCTTTTTAATTAGTGGTTTCTCTGTTCTCATTTCCAATTATCTTCCGTAGGCAGAACTGCTGCAGTCATGTGTGTACAAATCACATTTGAGAAGCACAAACACACTCAATCCAGTCAGCACCATTCCCAGGACGAAAAGAATTCAAGTACAGCTTTTCCTTAGCAACTACGTTGTGGTTGTTTGTATTACGTTTGCGCACGCTGTAGCCATGCCAGTGATTATAGCTGTACAATCACTGATATTATGTCTGCGTGATTGTGCATCATATCCCAGCCCGGGGGCTACATTATTTGGCTGCGCAGCTCTCCACCCGGTATTTTCCAGCGCATTCCACCCAAGGCTCCTCAGATGATGAATTTTTCCTTTAGAAAAAGGGTGTGGCGTTCAGGCGTGTCGGGACACCCTAAAAATATGAGAAGGAGGTCGAGCTTCTCAAAGATGACAAGATGCCTTTTCAACTGACACCTCACCCCACCCTGCTTTCTATCTCCTATCTCTAGCTCCTAACACCTGACAAACCTGCCTTGCCTTCACCCAAAACAGGGTTCATGCGAAGCGTTTAACAACAGTACCCTTGTTTTTTTTTTCTATATCTGTTGAGTTTGTAACCTATCAACTCTAACAATGACTATTATATGATTTGATTTGATAAAAAGACACACAAGCTGTAAGTGAGTAATTTTACTCACCTCTAACTTTCCACATTTATCAACACAACTTTTACGCCTTCTTTTTATTTATGAGAATAATAGCACTGAGGGGCATCTGATGGCCTTTAAACCTCTCACCTCACAGGAGTCTCCGGAGTACTGAGGGGGGCAGGAACAGTCTTCCACTGTGTTTCCGGGACCACCTGTCCCTGTGTCAGTCGCCCCCTCCAGGCCCACCTCCCCTAAGCTGAGTCGCTGGGTCTGAGTGTAATACAAGGCTCGTATCCTCAGGCCCACGAGACCGGCTAGGACCATCATCAGCTCCTCTCTGGTGACAGGCCTGTTGGTGATTGCATGGCGCCAGTTTCCCTGCAGACATCAGACCAGCTTTTAGAGGAGGGGGGGGCAGGTAATATTCATAAATCATACTTCATTCATTCACTTTAATGAGACACAACACAAAACATCATATCACACAGTATATCTGTGTGAATGTGTGGGGAAAAATGAACTTGGCGTGACTATTTATGGTCTTCTAAGGATGAATCCTACAGGCTTTGAGGACTTCTTTCTCATGGCAAACAGAAAACCGTCTGGGTGGGGTGAGACGAATAACAATTAAAATACTCAAATACAATATTGATCTTTGTCTCTTATTCAAAAGGAATATTTATAGGTTGCAAACAATAGCCTCCACACGCACCCGGGGG
>JAOXYL010000071.1:11454899-11473106 GCA_028564955.1 Terapon puta
GCAGAAGACGTTTGTTTTATAACTCAATGGAGCTATAAGATAGTTGGATACAGGGAACATTTTGATAGCAATTTAAGATGCTTACATCTGTTTACATTAATGATTTTCACTCACAGATCTGAACTGACAGTAAGATTAATCATGTATAACTGAATCCTTTACTCTAAAAAGTCAGTACTCATTTTGCTCATGGGAAAATATTTGGGGAAGACCTTCATCGTAGACATTTATTATTACATTATTTGCAGCATAGAAAACACAAGTCTGATGTGCCACTTTGCCATGATTGATATCATTAAATAAATCTCTGCTTTTCCTGAAAACACTTGCTCACAAGGTGGAATATTACACAATACATGACTGCAATGACTAGATTAATAAAACAGTAATTAATTCATTTTCTCTTTATTAACTACTAAATCAGCCCATTTACCATTCCAGCACCAGCTCCAGAGCATTTTTAGAAAACATTGTGATTCTTTGGTATTTACTGACTTTAGTATATCATTTTTGTTTTAGCTGAAGAATATTTATGTTGTTTATGGGACACTGAGACAGTGCAGACCTACTGAGGTTCCTGTACAAACTCTGTTATGCAGCGATTTCAGTAGGAATATTAAGTCTGATAGTGATCCAAATACTTGTAATTTCCTGCTCTTTCAGAAAGCTATTGCCATAGCACAGAAGGCCTCACAGGAAGACCAGGATGGGAACTATGAGGAGGCCATCCGCTCCTACCAACATGCTGTCAAGTACTTTCTGCACATCGTAAAACGTGCGTCACGGTGGCTGGAAACTAAAATGCATCCAATGTCCCACTGAATCATCACAACTGCAATACCTGGGGAGTTTTAAGTCATATCAACAATCAGATTGACTGATTAGCATCTACAAGTGACATTATTTGTGTATTATTGCTTTTTTATGTGTGTGTGTGTGTGTGTGTGTGTGTGTGTGTGTGCTGTGCCTCGTGTCATGACAGATAGTTCATAAAACATCTCCAAGAAAAACAAATCACATTACAAGTTTTCATTAAATGGATGTTCTCCTTCCCATCAGGTGAACCCCAGGGTAAAGAGGGCAACCAGAAGATCAGAGACAAATGTAAACAGTACCTGGACAGAGTGGAGGAACTACAGGAATACATAGTGAACAAAGAGGTTGCCACAATAACTATACTTAATATACAAATCTGGATATTATTCCCCTGTAATAATAGTGTCAAAAGTGCACAATGGTGTGGATGCGCTGTAGGATGCTTTTGAACTTGACTCGAGTGCCTGATTATATATTATTAATGTTGCTTTTTGAACGACAGGCTTAATCCATAAACTGGTAGTGTTTCACATTGGTAAACACTGCACATAATGAGGTTAAGGATATGAAATCACCACAAACTAAACCACACAACGAAAAACATGGAACAACGAAGGAGGAAGGGAAAAAAACTAGATACAAAAAGGAGACGATTGATCCCCCAGACTTTTTTAGTTTATGGCTTCAAATCATGCGATCAATAGATAATTTAAGATTGTAAAGGCGCATCATCGAGACTCTGAACCGAGGCTGCGTCTTGACGTCATCACATTCCGTGCACGCGAGTATCGACTCTTCAATGCGGAAGTTCCCTCCTCGATCTTCGTCGGGAGTGAAGAGACGAAAACAAGCCTAGGAAAAACCTCGACGGTCGAGTTAAAAGTCCACTTTGTGAGGTTGAATTCGGAAGCGAGGGGGCTCGAAAAGTTGTTTATTCGCAGCGGCGTTACGTTCGTCTCGATTATTGGCCCTGATGGCTACCAACAATAATTTACAGGTAAGTTGAGGAGCAGCCGCGGGCATCGATAAAACTGCTGAATAGTCTGAGGAACAGCAAGAACTTAAGGTTAAGATAAAGTTGCTCACTAGACTGAGAAAGGGTTACCAAGAGTTGACGATCGAAACGTGCTGTCTAGTTTAGTTAAGTGGTGTTCGCTATAAATGTGTCAAGCGATGTGAAGTACCGCAACATTAGCTGCTAATTAGCATGGTTGGCTAACTTAGCTAACCCAGGCATGAAGTCGACAGTCGGCTAACTTTAGTTTCCAAAAATACCACCAGAGGAACCTGAAGGTGACACCGGGGCCTAAGTATGAATAAAATGCTGTTTTTACCTCTTGTTTCAGCACATGCAGCTGTGAAAAGAGTGAAATATGACGATGACAAACAAGGCTGCTAATGGGATTAACGTTCGTAGCAAGCTAACGTGTTGATTTGGCCTCTAAAAATAGACATCTACTTCAAATAGAAAGCAAAACTCTGTTTTATAATCTGTATGCGTTTTGGTACAAGGGCAGATTAAGTTATAGATATGTGTTACCATTATAACAGACAAAAAGAAGTGAAACAGTGTATTCAAATTCAGGCTCAGGAGGTGGGAGTTCCTCTTCAGATCCATAAACAGCAGTAAGGCATAGTTATGTATCTATGTATGTGTATAGATTTACATTACGGCTACCTGTTAGTGATATTTTCACTTAAGTGTTAATGAAGTATTTCATGACGTTTTTCTCTCACATTTGTCATTTTGGTTCTGATGTGTACGTTTGAATTGGTGGATATGTGTTGAGAGGCTGACATCATTCAAAGACACTCACTCAGTAACTCTCAGGCAGGTGTCTATTTTTTTAAAACTCATTATAGCACCATTAAGTGTCAGTATATCTAACACTTTTCTCTCTCTGTTCTCTCAGAAAGCCATTGATCTTGCCAGCAAGGCGGCTCAGGAGGATAAAGCTCAGAACTACGAGGAGGCTCTGCGGCTGTACCAGTCTGCTGTTCAGTACTTCCTCCACGTGGTGAAATGTAAGGCATCGGGCAGCACGTTGGCACTAAGTGTACACTGTCCCCAGATTATCACAGCTGTTTGCCACAACAGAAATCACAATCCGATGAGAATTCATTACATACCTGTAGCTTGCTGATTTATAAAAGTGCCCTCGTGTCTCTCATAATGGCATGCAAGCCATGTTGGATATTATCAGTGGTAATTGCAAGTATTGATAAGTGTCTAATAGCAATTGTACGTGGTATGTGCTTCAATTCTAACAGGGCGGTGATGACTCTGATGGAGTCTGAGTCTGAAATAATTTTTGTGTACTTTTTTGTGCTTATTCCTGACAGATGAAGCCCAGGGTGAAAAAGCTAGACAGAGCATCCGGGCAAAATGCGCTGAATACTTGGACAGAGCAGAGAAATTGAAGGAGTATCTAAAGAAGAAAGAGAAAGCGCCTCCTGCTAAGCCTGTCAAAGAGTCACAGTCTGATGACAAAGGGTGTGTTCATGGGTTGGGCAGAGGGGTATATCTGCAGCTGTGGTACCACTCATACCTGAATGGACCATCAGTGTTCCTTTTGAAAACTGAAAATAATCCTTTTATGTAATTATGTGTTTTTATGTCTAGGAATGAAAGCGATGAAGGGGATGACCCAGAAAAAAAGAAGTTCCAGAATCAACTCTCAGGTTTGTAATAACCCCTTTGAAGGCCTTTAGACCCTTTGCAGGTTTTGTTTTGTTTTATCTTACTTGAGTCATTGTATTGTCTGTTGATTGTTAAACTCATCAGTAATGATGTTTGTGTTTTGTTTTTTTTTCCTGCAGGTGCAATTGTCATGGAGAAACCAAACATCAAATGGAATGATGTTGCTGGTTTAGAGGGAGCCAAGGAGGCGCTGAAAGAAGCTGTTATTCTTCCCATCAAATTCCCCCACCTCTTCACAGGTATTAAATTGTACATAATGAGAAGGCTGCATCCTTGCTGTGAATGTCTCTTGCAAGAACAGTTGTGTCAAAGCACAGCTTATTGTTTTTGGAGACACAAATACAGATTTTTAATTTTTTTTTTGCTTGACTGACAGGAAAGAGAACTCCCTGGAGAGGGATCTTGCTCTTCGGACCACCAGGCACAGGAAAGTCCTATCTTGCTAAAGCTGTAGCCACAGAGGCAAACAACTCAACCTTCTTCTCCATCTCCTCCTCTGACCTTGTCTCCAAGTGGCTGGGAGAGAGTGAAAAGTAAGTTGTACAATTTGTATTTTGCAAAAGAGTGGATTAAACATAAATATACACCGCAGCCTGTTGCCACTCAGTTTCTCAGAAAGTCCTTTTTGTCTCCCAGGTTGGTGAAGAATCTTTTTAGCCTTGCAAGGGAGCACAAGCCCTCTATCATCTTCATTGATGAAATCGACTCTCTGTGCGGCTCAAGAAGTGAGAACGAGAGTGAGGCTGCTCGCCGTATTAAGACAGAGTTCCTGGTACAGATGCAGGGTAAGTCAGTTGTTTGCAATTACTGAATGTTGTGATAAATTACATTTGATGTATTCACATGTAAAACCATCCTTAGTTTTAGCATTAAATATTGTCAGCAGTATTCTTTAGTATGAGTAAACAGACTGTGGGAATGAAAATGATAGTTTAAGAAGAAAATGAACGTTGATGCACCAAGTGAAGCAACCTTTTCAGTTTCAGCGTCTTTCTCCATCCTACTCATTTTCACTGGACCGTTATAATGAAATAGCATAGAATAAACTAATCTAACTAATATCTCCAGTTGGTGGGTATACGGTACTTAGGAAATAAATAGAAAATAAATAAAAATATTTAGGTTGTGTGTTTTTAAATACAAAAGTCCAGTGGTTGGCAAAACCTGTGAGATGAATGTGTTTTCATGGATTTGTTCCAAAGTACATGGCAGTGGAAAGACCCTTCCTCTCTCATTATTGGTGAGCACTTCGCTTAGCAATAAGTGAAGTGCTCACCATTTAAATATTAAAGGAGCACTGGAAAATTGCTGCTGCTGCTGCTGTGCTTTAAATAGAATCAAACAATAGAACATGCTCATTCAGGTCACACCCATAAACCGATGTCAGAGCAGATATGCTCTCTGACAGGTGAGGGGAAAAAACACCTGCTGTGACATCACTGGTCGAGGTGTGGCCGGAAGTGTTACGTAGTTATTAGATAAAAGTCCACAAACTGCAGTGGCAGAACTATTGACACGTTCCCAAGTATTTTAGGTAAACTAGATACGAGTTTATGATAGAGCTTTGTTGGCAATATGCCTTTTTTGCTTCAGGTGAGGCAACACATGTCTAGAATCAAGCACAGGGAAAACACAGTGGTGTAAGACACTCAGTACAGCATCATCTCAGTGTTGCATAAACAGCTTAAATATACAGTGTCATTCTTAAACTTATGGCAGTAAGATATATAAGTAAAGATATTTGATAAATCATAACATTTCCAAAAAATGTTCTGGAGCTGGTGCTGACATGATAAATGGACTGATTCAGTAGTTAATCAATGATGAATTGATTAAACTTTTATCAATACGGTCATGTATCAGGCTAGACCTACATGGTGTGAGTTATACTGTTAAACAAAAGAAATCAGCCCGTCCCTTTCCTATATTTTATGTACATTCACAGATCTATAGCAAGCTGTGACATTGAACACTGAAGTGTATCATTGTTTAGTTTTTAAATGTTGACTCTGTATTTACCCTGACTTTTTTTTTGTTTTGCAGGTGTGGGGAATAACAACGAGGGAGTGCTGGTACTTGGAGCAACAAACATCCCATGGACCCTAGACTCGGCCATCAGAAGACGGTAACTGTTATTACGCTATTAAAGTTGTTTGTGGCCATGTTAGCATTCACCCGAACTCACTGTACACTAATAATGGTCTCTCAGATTTGAGAAGAGGATCTACATCCCGCTGCCCGAAGAGCACGCCCGCTCTTTTATGTTCAAGCTCAATCTAGGCTCAACCCCCAACAGCATCAGTGAGTCCGACTTTGTCGTTCTGGGCAAGAAGACAGACGGATACTCGGGGGCAGATATCAGCATCATTGTCAGAGATGCACTAATGCAGCCTGTTCGAAAAGTCCAATCAGCAACCCACTTCAAACGGGTATGCCTTTTAAAATATCTGTTTTATGCTTCAGATTAACATGTTCTAGCAGACTAATTATATGTTTTCTTTCTTGTATTTTAAATAAGGTACGAGGCCCATCAAGAACTGACCCCAACGCTATTGTAGATGACCTCCTGACTCCTTGCTCACCCGGCGATCCCAATGCAATCGAAATGACATGGATGGAGGTCCCAGGGGAGAAGCTATTGGAACCCATAGTGTCCATGGTAAGGATAGAGAAATAATAGATTGTTACTGGTATAAAGACTTCATTTTAATGCCATAATAACACCTATTTATACATTTATTTCTTTACTCTAATCTTTCCAGTCTGACATGTTGAGGTCTCTGTCCAACACAAAGCCAACGGTGAATGAACAAGATCTGGACAAACTTAAAAAATTCACAGAGGACTTCGGACAGGAAGGCTAGGTGGGGAGATTGAGACAAGCCAAACCAAAGCAAAGGAATTGTGATTGTCTTTATTTACTGTCCTTGTCTCGTTTTTTTCTGTCTTTCTCTGTGTCTCCTCATGATCATGGAAAAGGCCCTATGGTTTTATCATAAGTGGCCAAGAATACGGCTTTGTTTTGCCAATGTGGTAACCACACAAAAGGTGGGAGACTTGGTTTTATTCTATTTTCACCATTGTCCAAAGAAAATGTAAAGGCTTCCCACATGCAACTGGCCTTATAAAATAAACAATATGACATAGGGAATTTAAAGGGTTGTTTGACTTATGCACTAAACTTAAGGATCCGAACGGCAGACGTACACCATCACTATTGCAAACGAGGCTATTGACATCAAGATAATTTATTTTGAATTTGGACCAGCTGTTGGGTCTTCATTATCCACTCAGAATACATCTCACTACTAGACTAATGAATACCCCTTATATATCCTGTATTTTATATTAAGAAAAACAAGCATTTTATAGTGTATACTGTACTTTGTGGAATGTATAAATCCTGGGCTGGGGGAGTGAAAAGAGAGTTCATAAGTTTTGTTGGGGTAAATGACATACATTCTAGTCTCAACGTGTGAGATGTTTTGAATTTTGAGACCCAGATACTCAGGACGAGAGCTACATTAGACCGTGTGTAAATTCTGGATTGTTTTTATCCATGAAATTCATCCAGATTCCTTTCAAATGATAACTGTATTTTTTTGATCATTTGTTATTGGAATTTAATTATTAAGGTGGATCACCAATGGTGCCAGACCAGCATTATTTTACAAGTTTTCAAGGACTCAGTAGTTTTGAATTGCTCTGCTCACATTTTTGTTTTTTCACAATCTACTGAACATATATTTCATTATTATCTGCTATTGCTGATTATTCTAAATACAAATTGCAAAAAACTAGGCCTTATATTAGCATTAAGTCACATTGCAAAGGTTGGTAAAACAAGACGTTGATGTTGGACACTGATGGCTCAGGTGAAGAGATCATCTTCTTGTATACTTTACAACATAGGAATGCATCTCCAAGCATGAGCTAGCCATAAGAGGCAGTGTGCACCATGTGCCTTCTAGAAAAGCTGCAAGATTTTTTTTTTTTTTTTTAAATTGATTTATTTCTGACTTGGTCATACTGCTTATATATGCAGTGCTCTGTCACTACAACTGGGACGTGTATAATACTTGCACATTTCATGTAAGATCTTTTAGAGATTGTATACAACTGTGCTCTTTTGCTCCTACGGTGTGAAAACTGTCTCTTTTGAGTCTCAATGGGGAACATCTCTTTATTTTACTGTAAATGTCTACATATAGCCAACTCTTTGACTCTTTTCATTGCGAAGAGGTCTCCCATACATACGATTTTCTGTATTTGGTTTCCACAGTGTAAATAAAAGTGATAGCTAAGTCAAGAAAAGCTGTTTACTTTTGTGTTGTTGTTTTACATTTTTTTAAAATTACATATGTGTAGAGCATATATTTTTTGTTTCCTCCATGTTTAAGCTTTACTGTTCACTGCAGCAATTATTGTTTTTTTCTGACACAATTTATGAATACATAACAAATACAAATAGTAAAACAATTATATATTAACTGTAATGCTAGATGGGACACACCTATCTACCACACACACATGTATATATATAGATATATCTGTACATATGATATACGTTCTTCCATAGTTTAACAAAAAAAGAAAACCTAGGTGTGTCGCTCAATGAGACGGATACGACGCATGAGGAAGCGGAGCAGTGCATTGTGGGAGCTGTCGTTCACGCACGCCCGAGCGACGGCTGGATTCGTAAAAACGCTTGCGACTCAAAGACTACAAGTACCAAACGCCACCAGTAGAACGTCCGTATCCAGTGCACAGTTCGATTTGTTTTGGTTCAACGCTATGCGGACTGCGCTTTGTCACGGGGAGCCAAGGTCCGCCGCGCCCCTCTAACCCGCCCGCCGGACACCTTTGACTCGTTGCCTAACCCTGGAACAACTCCTCCTCCGCGGGCCGTGTTTAGCCACCCCCTCTCCGGCCCGCCGACTGGTCCGCAGCGCCGTAGTCGACCCCAGAAGCCGGCCCGCTAAGTTAGCAAACAAGCTAACGCTCGCCAGTTTTCACCCATGTCCTCTGAAGAAGGCTTGAGCTCAACGTTCACCGATTGGCTTTTCATCAACTCCTGGTGGCTCCTTCTGCCCTTCATTATGCTTCTAGTAGTCGCTGCCTTCATCGTGGCCTTCGTGTTGCTGTTATACATGATATCGCCTCTCATCAGTCCCAAACCTCTGAAACTGAACGGGGCCCACGTCGTGGTGAGTGCAGCCGAGCGCTAACTCAAATTTCCCCGCTATGAAGGCTGACGGCGGCCGCTAACCTCCACTCAGTAATGTAGCTGCTAAGATAATTATTTGATAGCCGAGTTTACCACTGCGTGTAAATTTAGCTCATGTCCGCTTGCAATAAAGTTACACCTTATAACTTGTTGACAGGAAAATCTATTTAGTCCTGAATTTATTAGCAGGAGTGACACGCCCACACGTCTGTAATGAGTTCATTTCATGCAGTGTCACAGTCAGCTTACTTTACCAGTTTGTAAGTTAGACCAAACGTCACACGACACATACTATCAAACTTATTCAGCCTTTTCTATTATGTTATACATGCTTCTCTCACGAGGGTAACTGTTGAAATAGCTGTAGAGTTCAACACGGTTATGTCACAGAGTAAATATTAGGAATTTATCTCGACATGGCGCAACACATTTCAACAGCGCTGCACGCTATAAATCATTTTCTGCAATAATGTCCCAATATATTATATCAGCCAGACCTGCTGTATTTAAATGTACCTGATAAACTGGTATCTGAGTGTAATTTTAGAGTTGCATTTATTGGTCAATTAGTTGACAGATTTTAGATTAACTGCTATTTTGCTAACCAAATTATATACTTTAAAACAAGTCTCTATCATTTTGGCTTCTTAAAAGTGAATATTTTCTCGTTTCTTTGGTCCTCTGTGACAGTAAACTGAATATCTTTGGACTTGTGGCCAAATAAGAAATTTTGGAAACAGTGATGGTTTTCTCCATTTAATGGGACAAACAATTCACAGTTAGGAAAATGATCCACAGATTAGCCTGAACTGACATCTATAACTTTATTAAGTTGCATAACAGTTTAAAGATTACGCTTTACCTGTGTTCACCTACATTTGACTTCTGATTAATGATCTTCTTACCCACTGAATTTTCAGGTGACAGGAGGCTCAAGTGGGATTGGGAAAAGCATTGCAATTGAGTGCTACAGGCAAGGAGCATTCATCACTTTGGTGGCACGAAATGAGGTCAGCACAAACCACATTCATCCAGTCCTTCCCTTTGTGTCTAGCCTAGTCACAATCTGTTTGTTGTTATAGCTGACTCGTTTGATGTCAAACATGGTGAAACATATTCTAAAGGTGAATTTGCTCCATGTTGGTACAAGTGTGCCCTGTTCATGCCTTATTTAGTGTTGAACTGTCGATCTGCATAGGAGCGGTGTTCTAAAGATTTGACATGTTTTCATTTAGTTTTTGAAGGTGAAATTTTGTGACATTTTACACATATTTTTTATAACGGATTAAACATGAACTTTTCCTTTCAGACTAAATTGCTTCAAGCTAAGAAAGAGGTGGAGAAATTTGCCATCAACGACAAGCAGGTATGAGTTTAATATTTATGTCAATGAAAAATGTTATTTTGTACCTTTCATGACTGTATGTTCTTATAGGACATTACAGCTGTGTCATTATGCGTTACTATGCATGAGATCAAGTAAAGTTTCCTTACTCAGGTGGTGCTCTGCATATCAGTGGATGTTTCCAGCGATTATGGCCAGGTGGAAAGTGTGATAAAACAGGTAATGTTACCCTCTTAGCAACAGTGGAACATCTTGGACTCCTTTAATAATTCAGAGCCAAAGTACTGAAGTGCCTTTTTCATGTTGTGTAGGCTCAAGAGAAACTGGGGCCTGTTGATATGCTGGTGAACTGTGCTGGAACGTCCATTTCTGGAAAGTTTGAGGAAGTGGAGGTGGACCGTTTTAAAGTAGGTACCTGGCAATGTGGCTAAGAACAGTTTGTTAAGAAAAGTGATTAAATGGTGTCTAAAGAAAAGGAAATAGTTTATTTAAGTCATATTTTTAAAGTGATTTGACTGACACATGGTTCCAAAGTTTAATTGCAATAATACTTCATACTCTCTTGAATGTTTCTGTAAAGAAGAAATAAGAATTGAAGCATAGTTTTTTGTTTTATTTATGTGTATAAAACATTAGCAAAAAGGCCTGTGATTTAATTGAACAAAACTATTATTTAACTGTTCCTACACCAACATGGTAAATTTCACCACAGTTTTGTGTGTTTTAACATTGAATATTTGCCAAGATGAGGTTTGTAGGAAATTTTCTTACTGTCAATAAAGAATGAAAAGGGAAATTCCCAGATTCTTCACACAAATCACTATCGGAGCAAATACAGAAGATGTGAGACAGTATTCGGGTTGTGAGACATGCAACCACGGTTATACAGCGCTAACCTGTGTTGCCTCGTTTTCAACAGAAACTGATGGAGGTGAATTATTTGGGCAGCGTTTACCCGACACGGGCCGTCATAACCACCATGAAGGAGAGAAGAATGGGCCGCATCATGTTCGTGTCCTCCCAAGCCGGCCAGATCGGCCTGTTTGGATACACGGCATACTCCCCATCCAAGTTCGCCCTGCGCGGCTTAGCAGAGTCACTGCAGATGGAGGTGAATTTTTTTTGTTTGTTTGTTTTTCAACCTCATGTGCTTGAATACCCTTTAACACACATTTCTGCTGTCTCACCAAGTAAACACGCTGCTTTCTGAGTCAACATTGCATACTAACACGCTATAGTCCATAGGGAACCTACATATTTAATTTAATTGCCCTCTCTGTATAAAATATTGATTGTTGTCGGTTATTGTCTACTCTAGATTAAGCCATACAATATCTATGTGACTGTGGCGTACCCTCCTGACACTGACACTCCAGGATTGGCTGAGGAAAATAAAACAAAGGTAAACATCTATTTATTACAAGAAATTGCAACAAAATTTCACTTTTAATCCACTTCCCTATTTAGTTCTTCCTTTTGTTTTTACTAGCCTCTGGAGACCAAATTGATCTCTGAAACCTCTGGAGTTTGTCAACCAGACCAAGTGGCCAAAATCATTGTTCGGGATGCAGTGGTAAGAAAACCAGTTCACATACCCCCTACTGTGCTTTTTGTACAGTTTTTAACATTTCTTAAATGGGTAGTCTGTAAATCCACCTGCCTGTTCTTTCCCTTCACTCTTGCAGCAGGGGAACTTCAACAGCTCTGTAGGTCCTGACGGCTACATGCTCTCAGCCCTCACCTGTGGAATGTCACCTGTCACCTCCATCACAGAGGGCCTCCAGCAGGTAAGGCGGCGCTTGTGATTTCGGCCCGTTGAGCCAAAGTTGTGTCCTCCGATTTTACAAATTCTTAACCTCAGTTTTCAACCCCCACCCAGATCGTAACCATGGGTTTATTTCGGACCATCGCCCTCTTCTACTTGGGGAGTTTCGACAGCATTGTGCGCCGCTGCATGATTCAGAGGGAGCAGTCAAAAGCAGCCGACAAGCGGGAGTAACGGCAGCCTCAGTCCTCACAGCCCCTCCTCCACCTTCCACCCCCTCCCCTCCTCCAGCTGTACTAGTGCACAACGGTAGATTGGGAGAGCTTTGAGCGCATTTCTGATATCTACGCAACAAACAGGGATGAAAGAAAGTGGCAGATGTTTACTCTTTGCTTGTCCAGTGGGAAAACTCCTCCATAGACATCCCAGTTTTTTTTGTCCTCTTAGAGCATTCCAGTGACTTTAGTTCAATGTGTCCACCTGCTCCCTTTTGCAGGAGCAGCCTTACTTTGAGAGAATGAGTGCAGACTAAAGATCCCACAGCCTGGTTTTAAAGTGTGTCGGCTTTGTAAACCACAGATATCAGACCTCACTGCCTCCACTCGCATAGTCCTGTTTCTTTTCCCTCACACAGAGAGGAAAAGCAACAGATAGCCTGTCTGACCGGTTGTGCCAAATATGGCTTAAAGTTCCTTCCCACCAGGGGCTATAGTGAAAACTAGAACAGTAACTCTGAGCTTTTGTCATATTTTTACATGTATCTCAAAACTAGGTCCAAACTGGAAGAAATTTTACAGGTACCACTAAAAAAAGGCCCTTCCTCTCCACCTTTTCACACCACAGGTCTTTGCAGGCAAAGCACCTTCCTGTATGACTGAATAACCTCTGTGTTTGAAACCAGTTGTGACCCTGAGCGCTTTTGTTTATGCTGTGAGATGTTTTGTTTTTGTGGTCTGTGCGTGAACCAAGCCAAGATGTAATGTGACAGTACTCATCAGCGATCTGAGAGACAGAGTGTGGTGTTAATTGTTTGTTGAGTTTTACTAATGCAAAAACTTCATTTCAAGGAAATTATAATATTCAAAAAAAGATTTTTAATGCGTCAGAAAATTTTCGCTGTGTGCAATGCGTGTGCGCGTGTGTGTGTTTGCTGTGACTGAGCCAACCCACCCCCACCCCAGGGAGAGAAAAGCCATTCGATTGTATTATCTCGGGAATAAACACACCAAATTATTTTCTCAACATCCCATCTTATATCATTGAGAAAGGAAAGCAGGTACTAAGGTTAAAGCCATTATCAAGTCAAAAACATGGAAGGGTTAAAAAAAAAAAAAACAACCAGCCAGCACAGGTTTCACTTCTCACCTGTGTATTTGACCAGTACACTTTTTCCCCATCAGATGCATGAAAGGAAGCACTGTCATTTGAACATGAAGTTTTGTGTGTCGGCACACAGACGAGATCCAAGCGGGATCCTTTCCCTGTTGGGGTGGTTTAAGTCAGGGCAGTGCGGGACTCGCTGGTTCGAGTCATGTCCCTGCAGGTCCAGTGAGGGCGCTAGAGATTAAAGGCCAAAATAGTAGAGGGACTGGGACAGCGGCCCCTGAATTTGACCTGCTGTCAACCTGTCACGCACAGTTGGGACTTTGCAGCTCCCTAAGTAACATTATCGATTCCCTCCTAGTCTCTGTAAAGCCTTGAAAAATCTTGTATTTACCACATGCTTTTCTATATGTTTAGGGGTTGATTTTTTTCCATGTAGAGGGAGAAGTACAGCGCTGACTTTTGCAAGTCTTCCTTTGTTCCATCACAAACGGGGAGAATGTACTTTAATACTAAGCAAACAAATCAGAACATAGAAATATTATTTTTAAATACACCAATATTTGAATGCCAAAATGTGTTAAGACCATTTCTGTAGATGCAATGCATTTATTTGAGATTCATTTCAGTGTTGCTGCTTTGTTGATCTTAGAGTTAGTTTTGTTGAAGCTGTGGAGCAGCGCGGGGACCCATTCTAAGCCTTAAGACGTGACTACTGATAAAAAGCTAATGCTATAAGAATGGACCTGTCCACAGAACAATGTGGCTTAACCCACATGTTGTTTACCAGTTCATTTAATACTTAATCTTTAATACTTTTCTGTGTAAAATGCCAGCTGTTTTTTGTGTAATTTGTCAATCTCCAGTCTTTGTATGACAAAGAGAAGCCTTACTGAAATCCAAGATATGAAAGTGAGAATGGATGACTCATGTTTGATGATGTTCTCATTTGATATTGGTTAAAGGCATACTGTCTCCTGCACTCAAGAGCTTTTCATAATTGTACATTTATTGCCATCAGACGTTCTCTTTTTACCTTGAGGTAGCGACACATGTAGACATAGAACATGTAGCCCATGTAAAATCAGTTTTGTTTTAACCTTTAAGCTATGCAAACCAAGCCCATGCTTACAGTATGTTTGAACATACAGCAGAGATTTTAGTTCTGTAACAGCCACGCTAGTTTCCCCCCTATTTAATGGTGTCCGCATTGATTTTTCAACATGAAAGTCATAACACTGTTTAGTTTCATTCGTATTTCTTGCTTTTTGTTTTTTATTTTTCTGCCAAAAAACTTAACACCTTCACCTTGTGTGCCATTGAAAGAAAATGCGAGAAGTGGAACGTTTCTTTGTCTTATTTTCTTACATGATAAACTAAATAAATACCTGTGAACAAAAGACTAAATCAAATTCCCAGTCTCAGTCCTTCAGGTTTGAGTGTTGATGTGTATGTGTGTTTGGCTCAAAAGTTCTCAGGTCTACTATTTAATTGCACTTAACATCATTTTCCTTTTGTCACATGCAACTTTTCATAGCTGAGGACCTCTGGCTGAAGTCTGGGTGTGAGTGAGGCGGGTCTTTCAGGAGTGTGATGCTGGGGTGGGAGGTCTGTGGGAGTTTAAGTATTCTGTTTGAGGAAATGGGATTTTAATCTTCCATGAGGGGCAGCAACTCCCTCAGATTTGAAGAACAGAGGACCTGAGACACTTTGTTTGTCCCAACAGAGAACAAAAAGACAGGCAGGATAAAATGAAGAGATCAGAATCAAAGAACACAAGGGAGAGCTGTGTACAGATGCATCTGATGTGTACTTCGAGTTCGGATCTCCATCCACAAGGGGGTGGTTGGACCACATCAAAGCGGGCCCTGGGCAGACAGGGATGCCCCCCTTTTTGCACCTCATAAATTAACCAGGACCCTCCAAGAGCTCTTCTCCTCGCACGTGTCTGGGCGAGCACGGGCGAAGTCGTCTTGGACTCCGGTCGTTAAACCGAAGGTCTGAACGCGCCATCGTGACAATGTGGGCCGCTCGGTGAATTTTTTTTTCTTTTCGGTGCAGTTCGTCGCGTGCACTTGGAGTCTCCGAGCGCAGCCAAAGGAATTACTTTGCGTGGCTGACGTCAGGAAATACCTCACCAGCAGAGCGCGGCCCAGTGGGCAGGGAGCTGCTGAGGAGGATATGAGGAGCAATCGTGGAAGAGGACTCAGTCCGACCTTGTCTGGCTCACGGTCCCGCGTCGGGCCGTGCGTAATAGGCTGCTAAAACAGTTGGCGGCGTGTAAAGCCGCCCCCCCCCCTCACCCACCCTCCCCTCCTCGGGCGCGTACAACTTTAGCCTCTCATTCATTTATTTTTATTCGCAGCGCATCCACGTCTGGGTGATGTGCACAGGAATAGATCAGCACTACTCCAACCTCTTCCGCATATTGGATTTCTATGCAAAGAGAAGGTCGCAAGCGTCCCTCTAAGGATTCGGGAAATGAAGACTGCTCGGGTGTTTTTTTACTTTTGACACGTTTGTGTGTGTTTGTGTTTTTTTTTCCTTCTGCGCAGTTTTTTGATCCAAGGAGCTTTTTCCTTCAACTCGCCTGGCGCTTGCTCCCGGTGCTGGGATCAGTCGCTGCATCGTTTGAATCTAATCCGAGTTTTTTTTTGGGGGGGGGAGGTGGGAGTCGAGCCTGTGCTGTGCGCCGTGCAGTGCGCAAATTCGGGCATGATGCATGTCATCTAGGACCAAACTCTGCCCGTACAAAGTGCCAAAATAGAGCCGGGATGGCGAACGAGTGTCACCGCATCATTGTGGAAAAGTACATCTGCCATAAACTCTCCAAACAGGGCTTCGCGTGGGGCTTTCGGGACGAAGATGCTGCTAATAACGGGTCTATAGTCGCCCCTCCGCCGACTCTGGTCCGCCGGTGCCGCGAAGCCAGCACCGGGCCCGACAGCGACGGCGTCCCCCGCCTCTGCAAGCGGCCGCCCCCCCAGTCCGACCCGCACGCCGCCATCCACCGGGTCCTGCGCGAGGCTGGGGACGAGCTGGAGCGGCTGTACCAGCCGGACTTCACGGAGATGTCGCGGCAGCTGTACCTCAGCTCCACCACGGCGCAGCGGAGGTTCGCCGAGGTGATAGACGAACTGTTCCGGGACGGGGTGAACTGGGGCCGGATTATCGCTTTCTTCGAGTTCGGGGGCGCGGTGTGCGTGGAGTGCGCGGCCAAGGAGGAGATGACGGCGCAGGTGGACAACATCGCGGAGTGGATGACGGAGTATTTAAACGGACCTCTGAACAGCTGGATACAGGACAACGGGGGATGGGTAGGTGTCACTCCGCGCGGTTGTGAGCTTTGCGGTCGTGCCGCCGCTCCCCCCCCCTCCTGCCTTCGCTCCGGCTGAAAGAGGGGGCAAAATCGGCTCAAATGTCAAGTGTGTTGCTGAGATCTGAACGTGCTTTCTGACGTGACTCGGTGCGGGAACCACAGCTGTGTCCGATCATTAAGAAAACGTCGATCTCTCCCGTAGATGCGCCCTTTACGCACGGCAGCGCGAGCGTTCGAGACGGACGGCCTCGCGCTTCGAGCCGCTCCGATTGGACGTTCGCGGTGGCTGTTAAGCTCCGCCGACCAATCAGACGGCGTAATCTGTCACACCTCCCGACGCTCTAGAGAAGGCCCGCCCTCTCAGCCGGAGAGCTCGGTGGCTGCCACGCCGCTGTCAGGGAGAGGACGGCCCGGCGTGTTCCTGAGGGAATCAAAGATAAAAAAAAAATTAACGCATCACACCGGAGCAACGCTCACCTGCAGCTGCAGCTTCACCCTGCAGAGTGATCCGGTGCTGATGCTGCGGTGCGCTGCATTAGGCCAGGGCAGTAAGGGGAGGGTGAGGAGGCCAGACACATGTCAGCAAGCAGCAAACTATTGAATTAATGTGTTTCAGCCTCTGGGCACGGCTGGACAGGGCTCAGCCACAGCAGGGCCGCTCTCTGCACACATAAATGACACATAAACCTCAGGTACTAATGCGGTGAGGCATCCACACTCTGCCCTTACCTGGAGTTAAACTAAAAAAAGTGGGCGGGAGCATCCACATTTTCTGCATCACTTCTCCTGTTCTGCAGCCACCAAAGAGCACAGCAGGCTCCCCTCCTGTGTTCCCTCACAGCTATTAAACCAATCTGCCATGAATTAGCCTCTAATTAGCAAAGGTGCTGTTAATGAGAGCATAACATTTGTGTTGCTGGGTTATTTTAGCCGGAAGGTATCAGAATTGTGGGTGCAGAGTGGTGGAGGTGATGTGTGGGGGGGTGTTCATCAATGATTCATATCGAACATTTCATCTCAAAGGGAAGGACCATTTAACATTCCCCTTGAGTCTGCCTTGCCCCCGGAGGTGGCAGGTTGTGCCACATATCAAAGGCAGGCAACAGAGGGAGGGCCCTCCAGGAACACAGAGCGTTAATCTGCAGCCCCTGTGTTTAACATGCAGTCCTCCCTGCATCTGTGTTGGAACCCTTTTGTCTGCTTTTTTTGAGACCAGTGCCTTGAAGCCTGGCGCAGGCTGGGGCTGCCGAGATGCTTGCTCCGGGTCTCTGGAGCCTGTGCCCGCTGAACAATAATGTAGGTCATCATAGTCTGTGTTTTCCAGCTGGGCGGAGATGTACTGTATCTCTGCTGCTGCTCTGCCTCCACTTCAGAGAGAGGGAGCAGTTTTTAATCCAAAGGATTATTCAGGATTATTTGAAAGCGTATGTTTCCAGTTTGGGTCATTTTGGTGGATTTCTGCTCTCCGCACTGAGAAGGCCATACACAAATTATTTAGGCTAAAACTGGGCTCTAAAACAATTTAATGCAGGGTGGATTAGCATTGGCTCATGTGAGTTTATGGCTTTAATGTTTTGAGCTTCAGCACAGACAGGCGGGAGTCTAACAGACACTGGTGTTGATTTTTTAAATAATTTGAATGCCCTTCAGGTGGGGAATTTCCTGAGGTGTGTGTGTGTGTGTGTGTGTGTGTGTGTGTGTGTGTGTGTGT